>JAOUZG010016694.1:3726224-3828131 GCA_026289955.1 Argiope argentata | reverse complement strand
TATATATATATATATATATATATATATATATATATAAGGTTTCATTTCGTTGTCAAAGAGAGGGAGAGATAAAGGCTTGCTTTTCTCGATTGGATTTCTAACTGAGGACCTAGCCTTTGAAAGAGATGGGGAGAAAGATTCAGATTCATATTGTTAAGAATTAATTGTTCTTGAAGCGCAGGAATTTGTTCAATCGTAATTTGAATCCAGATTGTGTTTCAGCTGTAGTTTCATCTTTTCGCTATTCTAGATAATACGTTTGCATCGCGTTTAGCCCAGTTTCAGGGACAGAAGAGCTTTTGAATTATGTATAAAATAAATTTTATACTAATATTTTTAAACTAATATTTTTCAAAAAAGGAAAACTGAAAAAGGAAGGAGTTAACGGAGATAATAAAAAAGAGATAAGAGAAGAAAAAATATAATAAATGAGACAAAAACAAATATTTCATAATAAATTTATTTTATGCTAATAAAAAATAACTGTTTGAAATATTTAAAATGCAATATTGCAAATATCATATGATCAAATAAAGCTGTTTTATTTTTTTCGCATAGGTGTTTATCTTTTTAAAATTCTTTAAATTGTTTGAATTTGTTTATTTTAGTTAAGCTTCAATGAATTTTGAGTTCAAAGCAAAATTAGTTTGATTGTATGTATAATTGGCATTTATTCTAAACGAATGAATCTAATTCATAAAATTTGTTAATGTTGTGCCTATTTTGTTAAATGGGAAAGAAATAATGTGCTGTCTTCTGACTTTATTTTTTAAAAAGAAAATGGACTATAAATCTAGATTTGAATACTTACAACAGAACATAAAATACTAAAGACAAATCATATTCCCATTTTCTTTCATAAAATATCTATTTGACAACTTTAACATATCTGTTCCAAAATCTTTGCGAAGATGCATAGCCGATTATAAGAAACCTTTGAAATTACGGAAAATTAAATATTGTAAAATAAATAAAAACTGTTTTGCTGTTGACTATTAAATGAATAAAGTATTTTTACGTATATTTGTTATTCCTGACAGGTAATAAAAATAAAATTTAAAATATTAGATTTTAATTTTCTTTTTTTATTATTATCGTAGAAAGCTAAAGCAGTTATAATATTTTAAGTGTCAAGATGTTTAGGAATCTTTTTGATAGTTATTTTTTTCTATTATCAAAATGCGAAAATTCCTTTAAAATATCTCTTTAAATCTTAAAAAAATATTTTTATCATTTATTTTAGGGAATGGAGACATTCAAAATGAGTATGTCCGTACAGGCAGTAACGCTACTCTGTACTGCCAGCCGGCTACAGATGTGGACAACATAAACCGCATTATATGGTACAAAGAGGACAAAAAGATTGCTGAGGTGGTTAATGGACGGAGGACATTTTGGGATGCTGGTACTCATGTCAATCTCCAAACCCACAACAACGCCCTGTATTTCCGCAGAGTCACTTATCCAGACAGCGGAGAATACTATTGCGAAATCAACGGCAAAAGAACAAGAAGTTCCTTAGCTCGACTACTGGTTCAAGGTAAGCTCACTTTTTGTCATGTTTAAATGAATGCTTTTCTTCTAAATAAGGGGATATTGTTTTATGTGGTTGCGTACTGTTAGAGTTTAAGAACGCGGGGTACAGAATTTGATAATGTAGATATCTTTTGCTACACAGTTTCGATCTATCACAGTTCAAGATTAGGAAAGATATTCACTCAAAGATCATTCTTCGAGTACGATTTTATTGTTACTAGATTTGGAATCAGAGAAATTCCAAACAACGGAAAAAGCATTTAAATTTCTCTGCCAAATGTCGATATTCATAAATATCTTTCGCTTAAAAGAAGTCTTGATAAAATGAATATTTTTCTAAATTTACACTTCAGAAGCCAAGATAATTCTGAGGGAAGTTTAGTAGAGGAAAAAATAAACGCCTGATACAAAGAAGTCGTTAAAACATTTAACTCTTTTTTTAATATGTAAAACTTTTGATTCGAATTCCTTGAATTAAGGTGTTCCCTTTATCATAAATAAATAAACATGGAAAACGTTAGTTGTTAATTATTTATTGATGTTTTTTTAATATTTTATTTTGAGGACTAGCAGTTTGTGAAGTATCGATTTACACAGCTAAGTCAACCCGGCAGTTGCCAGATAATTAATTAAGCATCAGCAGCCAAGAACTAAAAAAATAACCTTGTAAAATTCCAATTAATTATAATAAATTATGAAATCTTAGGTGAAGTGTGCAATCCAAAACTTTTTATTGTCCATAATTCTAGTGTGACAAAATTTTCTGAAATATTGTATTACCCTCTCGTTTGCTATCTCTATCATTCTTCGATTTATGTTTAAATGAGCCATTTATAAGTAATAATTCATAATTTTTATGTGGTAAACAAAAAAAAAATCTTATTCTTAGATCTTAATTCTCAATATATCAGAAATGAAAAGAAAGGGGACAGAAAACAGCTTTTCAGTCTTTTCATTTACAGTTAATTATTCATCCGTTGCTGGTTTTTCGTTTGACTAGTCTATAATTCTTTCTACTCGTTTACTTCTTACTTTGAAAATCATTATGACCTTGTCTAAGTATTGACTTTGCAACGAAAAAAATATCAGCTTTTTTTCTACTAATATTTAAATTAGTAGCTGTATCAAGTTTCAACACTCAATACTCTTTATTATCCATTAGATGTAAATCTATTCCGACATCCAAAAAGAAAATTGGTTTAATCTCTTCTTACGAAAACTCTTTGAAGCGTGATCAATTCTTCATCAAACTTGGTTCTTATGGATCATCTTCAGTCGTCAGCTCCAATGCTGCATGGAAGTTTTCTCAGTCAAGTAAGCGGAACTAAGTGGATGTATAACAAGAGGAAATAATACTAAATCTGGATTTTTTTCTCTACCGTTTCATGGTTAATTGCTTTATTTAGCGGATCTTTACCTGCCATTTTTGATGTTTTTCTGTGTTAAAAAGAAGTTAAGCAAACATTAATTGAGATAAGTAAAAAAAATGAGAGGAACTGATGCTAATCTTTTTTTCCCTCTTTCACAAGTTGGGTTGTTTATTTAAACACCTTAATATTGAGTTATTTTTTCTCTATTTATTGATTTATTGTATGATCAAGTAAGACTCTTGGTTGTTTTTCCTGAAAAGTGTTGTGGCCGAAAAATATGTGATGTTTATTAAAAAAAACGTGTTTTAATAATGTGAATTGTGGAATTTTAGAACTGGACCGCTGTCAAAAGCTGTTGTCGCCTTTATTAGTTCAATAGCAAAGGTCACTTATACCCGTTCGGGTTATTGGGCTGATATCGGAAATGAATAGAAATAGCAAATGGTTCTTGTTTCAATATTTAAGATCGTCATTTTTAAATTTAAAATTGCTGACACTAACTAATGTTTTAGTCTTTTTTCCCCAAAATGAACTGATCCTTCCAAATTTATCCGTTTCTTCCCTCTACTGCTATTTGAGCATCGACCAAACAGATAGAGAAAAGAGGTAGAACAAAAGAAAATCTAGAAAAGATGGGGAGGGAGAAAAACTGGTAGTGTATCACAAAATAAATTATTCGCCGACTTCTGAAATCTTCTTACCTCTGCGCTTATTTTTCTCTTTTTTCGTTTCTTTATTGCATAATACCTAGAAAGTTGCTTCAACGCCTTTGATTTGTGGTGATCCGATGGCCTTGTCACTTTTTTTTTCTCTTAAAATTATAGGATTTGATATCGAGTGAAAAACTGAAGTCTTGAAAAATTCAATATTCCAGTTTAAATTTTTATGTCTAAAATAAAACTGTTTTTCTGATGCGCTTACTGATAATAGAATCGAATAAAAAGAATAACACTAGTATAAAGAACTAAATTAATAAAATTTTCGCTGTATTCAAATTTCAAAAAAATATTTTTAATTTTAATGTGTTTTTTTAGCTTTAGTATTTAAATATTAATATATTTTAATGATACATGGTGCTGTTTTTAATGTTATCTGTAACGAATGCATTTTTATTTATATCGAAACTTTTTTTTAAAAAAATCTTTTTTTATCCAATATATTATTGAAAAAAAATTTTGCAGTTTTTTAGATTTTATTTTCTAAAATAAATAAACCTCACATTAGCATCAAGAGTTACAAATTTTTATTTAAATCAAATAAAAGCTCATAATGCTGTTTTAAAATATCGTATAGAGTTGATTGATCAAGTCGTGTTAAATTAAAATGATTGTGAAAACACTAATTTGTAATTTGAATTATTTCTTTTAATTAGAATATATGTAAAAATCTGAGAATTCAATCACTTCATTAGTGTAAATAAATTTTTATTAAAGTGTGATTTGCATAAAGGTTTCATGAAATTTGTATTATTCTTTTAAAAATATTGATTCTTAATTTTTTGAGTATTTTTATAAAATCATATTAAATAGGAATAAATTTCTGCCATTTTTCAAATTAAAAATCATTTATGTATATTATGTTTGAATTTTAATTAAAATTTTGAAATTTTAATTATTAGCCTCTAAAATTTTTAAGTTTTTATTATTATAGCGATAAATAAACGTAAGGAACTTAGAGTATTATATTTATGGAGCATTTTGATTTCCGGTTTTTATTTAAAATTGTTTTAAAAACTAACTGTTTCATTTGATTTAACTTTTAGATAATATTTAATAAATATAAATAAGTAATTTGAAAACAAGCAGAAACACCTGTGATAAGAATATGCATCAGTACCCAATAATTTTGTTAATAAAAAATGAACTGAAGCAGTAGAAAGTAAGTTTTTCTGTCAGTAAACAGTATTATTGCTTAACTTTTCCTTTTACTATGCGATGGACGCGCAACAGAAGCATATAAGTTGCCGAATCAATTTTAATTATTATTCTTAAACTATCCTAGTTTTTTTTTTTTTTCACATTTATGAATACAATTTCCCCTTCTCTTCATTTACTGCTATCTAGAGAGAAAAAATAGTTCCATATCAGAAATTTGTACGCTTATTTGAAGGAAAGAATATGTTTAATTACCTTTAGATTCAAGTACGAGTATTTTGTTTACATTTAACAGGTGTTTAAAATTTGCGATTTTACCAGCCGTATGTGTCCAGTGTGTGTTACGACAGGAGTTTTCTCTTGAAAGTTGTAATGTAATAATTTTAATTCTCTTCGAAAGTTGTAATGTAATATTTTCATATTCAAAATTTATCAAAGTACTTATTGCCAATTTTTTAAAAATCTGATTATTGTAAATATGGGCAAAAGGTTTCATTGAAACATTGTAAATATGAGTGGAGATTTATTTATTTAAAAAAGTATGAATTTTATGCTTTTCTAAAAATGTTTGATTTTAAACTAACATTGCTGTTTTTTTTAAATATTATTTCTGCTTAGATTAGTTTCTGAAACAATATTTTTGTATAATCTCTACAGTGTTACAAAATATCTGAACATTGCAATAAAACATATAATAACGACATATATCAACAATACAAACTATGTAGCAGCCACAGAATAATTTTTCAGTGTATAGAATTCAAAATGCAAATTCAAGAATTTAACTTACAAGTTTCAGTGCCTTGTTTTAATTTCAGTTAGTTTTAAAAAACTGGAGAGCTTTCTTCATTCTTTTAGTTTCTAGATTCACCTTAGCATTTCAATTTTATGAACTAATTGGGACTAACACTGTTGGTTCTGTTACATCCAATTCAGATAAATGAATATCCGTATATCTGTTTAAAAAATTATCTCTTGGGAAAAAAATGTTAAAACATATTAATTTAATGTCTACAAAAGTATTATATTTTATATATTTACATATTAAAATATTATCGATTGAGCATATTAGTCTAAATCGGTTATTTCAATTTATTTACTCTAGGGGATTATCTTTGCATATTTTTTTTTCAAAACGACCCAAATAATTGAAGCTTGAACAATTGTGAGTTGTATTGCAGTATGGAATTATGATAGAAGTTATATTGGTATACTTTTAAATAACACTGTATGATTTTTTAAAATTTCCACAGTAGTTGTGTAAATCTGTCTAAAGAATATAGGATAAATAATATTAGAAACTGATTTTCGGCTCTAATTAAGGAATTTCAATTAAAATTTTATTATTTTATTAAAATGTTTTTATTACAAATCTAATTCCAGCTCAAAACATAAAAGGAAGTTAATTTTATTATTTGTTAATCATTGATGAAACTATTCAAAAAATTTAAAAGCCTAACACTATTTCATTATATTATTGTATAAAGTGGTTTTAGGATTAAAGTAATCAGTTTTTATTATTTGAACTAACTCAAACTCGCTATCCTTTCTCTAAATTTTTTACAGAATTATTATTTGCTTAAAATTGAACTACTTCATTTTTTTAAAATCGAGATAATATATAAAACATGTGAATTTCTACAAATAATATGCATGTTTTACTTTTGCTATATAGACCAAGTTAATCTGTGGTAAGCCTTTTCTGTCCTGCTCAGATAACGAAGGAAAAATAAAAATGAATTTCTTGTAAATATATTTTTTATTTTTAAAATGCATTTTCCTTACATATTGCCTATTTATATTTCCCTGAAAGGAGATAAGCCTTCGAAAGGGATAATTGAAAGGAACAATCTTCCCTCTGTGAGTCAAAATATCACCGCAATTTGTTATATATGAAGAAAGGAAATAAAAAAATCTAGTGGTAACATCCATCAGCGTAATGGTGAGGGTTGGAAGCTTTTATTATGGGTTATGCGACCACAAATCATTGCTCTTTGCATTTCTTGAAAAAATTGACGAAAGTTATAGCGCTGGAAGAGCTATTTGAAGTTGCTTTATTTTAGCGATAATTCTTTAGAAACACCGTTAGAGTAAAAATGGTTCATTAAGAGGGATCCCATAATAATTGTTTTTCTCCAAAGTCTTCAATTTCCTTTTTCCTGTCCTAGAATTTGACAGGATGGGTTAAATGTCCTTATTATATGGAGCGTACAGATTATAAAAAGTTTGATAAAACTCGGCTGAATGTTCAGCCGACTGTAGAATATGTTAGAATTTTTTTCTTCTTTTTTTCAGTAAAGCAAATGTTTTGTGAATGCTTCATTATTATAAAAAGCCTTATATGGTTTTATTTAGGAATGTTCTTAAAGTTTTATTTTTGATTCTTAGGTGAATAATTAACAAAATTATATATATATGCTTTGATTAACTATTTAATAAGAGTTGTTAAAGTGAATTTCTCTTTAACATCTCTGGAAGGAAGAATTTTGATTCCTTCTTTTCTGAAACCTGGGAATCCAATTTTTTCGTTTTTGTCATTTTCTATGAAATTAGTGATATCCTGGCTTAAAGCACGAAAAAAATCAATTTTGTTATGTTTTGTGGAAATAAAAGCTAGTTTGCATTATCAATAAAATTGATAGGATCGATTTTGCGCTTGAAATATTTCTTGTAATGTAGTCGATATTTATCGCTGTAAATTTCTCAAGGTCACTTTTACCCCAAGACGGTCCTAGGCTCATGAGACGACAATAGGAGACTTATCTGCCAGATGAAACGAAATGTCATTCCTTGAACTTGAGCCACTCATGCCTAAAAGAAACTGAAACTGCCTAGTACCTAAATATCTATGATTTCTTTATTTATGAACTTCATTATACCTTGGAATTCCTTCGGGGTCGTTTGTCTGCAGAATTAACCAAGATAATGCTACAGACGAAAGAGGAAGAAATTTAAACAGTGAACTCTCAATAATAGTTTGATGTATTTCGATAAACACTTCGACAATTTTTTACAATGCTTTCTTGTGCATATGCCAACATGAATTTACAATTATGCCCAAAATTTATTTATCGAGTTGTGTTCATTCGCATCATTGGCAGAATTAGAAGTTTGTTAAAAAAATGTTTTATTTATTCAAACCTTGCTGATATTTCCAGCAATGCTTCGTAGTATCTGGTAAGCAAAATTTGACGAAAATCCGTTTGGTAATTCCGATTTTTATGATGTACAAATTATGAATGAATTTTATTTTTATTTATATGGAGTTGACGTTTATAAAATATTAGAGTTGATCAGCTAAGATTTTAAAAATGCTGAAAGATCAAGAAGTTAAGGGTAATTTAGCAGGAAATTGATGTTTCATTATCATGATTAACAGCAATTTAAATATCCGTGAGATCAAAACACCAATATAAATTCTATTTACTAAATATTTATTTGCTCTAAATGCTTTAGGTATGTTAATGGTTTATTAATGTTTAACTCACGAGTTAATGGAAATTATTTAAAGAAAACTTTTACATTATTTCTTTGTGTAGTTAATTATTTCTTCGTGTTTAAAACTATTTTCTTATATTATTATTTTACACGTCACATTTATCAAAACACATGATACGTAGTGATAAAGGATATAAGTTTGTTTTTATTTTGCATTTTATTGACAACTGTATTATATATCCAGCGCTGTTTGTGATTAAACCCTTTCATGTGTAGTTTTTTTAACATAAAAACTGCTTTTGTATAAAACATTATAATCCTTTTATCGGCTGCCGTCCAATCTATTTGTAATATTAATGTAACAAATTTCATTTGCCATCTGATATATTTTTGTTTGGAATTAAAATATCAAGTGACGTAGACGATTTTAAAAACAGACGATAGCTGCTTTAACCACTAAGTTTGTAATAATTGTTATATTATTGCTACAAATTTTGTTCATAAATATTGCATTATAAGAAAGATTTAATTAATATTCTGCGAGATATTTTATTATTTTTGATTAATGAAAAACTTGAAAATAAATTAAATCAGCAGTTTTTCTAATGCAAATCGTCTCTGCTTTTAAAGTGATTTTTTTTAGAATTTTGCTCATGGACTTTTACAACATCTCATCGTCTTTATGTCTGTATTGTTATTCAGCAGCAATAAAAATAATACTTCATTTGCTCTCGAAAGATTTACTTTCTGTACTTTCGTTTGAAGCGGCGCATGGTATCTTTGGTCATCGTTTGCTCACTCCTTTAAAACAAACGAAAAAACATTGACAGCAGATTTGTATTTACATAACAGAAATTTTAAAAAATTAGTTGTAGAGTAGTGCTAAATCTTAATATTGATTTGCAAGAAGTACCTATAAACCTCTTTACTTCAGGATCGTCTGCACAATTTTGTTACAAAAATTATCAAAATTATTATCAATTGAAAAAATTCACATACATAAAATCGATCACGTTGAAAAGGTTAAATTTTGAATTTTAAGATAATGCAAAAATATATTCGCTGGGATAATTTATCCCGAAATTACTTTAGAAAACAGACAAAATTTTGATTATTTCTTATTGCTGTTGGTATCTGTTTCATATGCTCGCAGGATATTTAAAATTTCCCCCTTCGTCCGAGCTGTTGACGTATGTTTCCTTTTATGCAATGCTAAATTACTACTTTATTATTATTGAAAACGGTGTCAAAAAGTATGTATAAGATAAAAGAGAAGTTTAAAAAATAGTGATAGAGTAACGCAAAGTCATAATGATGCTCAACTTATTAGCACCTACAAATTTATTAATTTCGAATTCATCTGCTATAATTTTTTAAAGAATTAATATAAATGAAAAGAAAATTGTATAAAAAGGAAATTGGCAATCTTAAAAAAGCAATAATTTTAAATTTTAATTTTTTTCGGAACAAATTTCCTGTGAAATTTCTTAGGTACAAAGAAAAAAAGAGGAAAGCTGGGTTAATTTCTTTAAAGTGATTATGTTATACAGAAATATAGTGTTTTGCAATTTTAAAATATATATTTACAAGATAATTTTATATTAATGGCATGACATAGTAAGCGTGATTTCTAGATGACCGTTAGAATTTTTTTTTTTAAAAAAAAAGGGGAGTTATCACTATGTATAAATTTACTATCATTTTCTAACACTTTCTATTAATTAATTGCTACTTTGGTTCTTTAATAAAGATTTTTGTTATAATTTTTACAACCTTGAAATGGTTGTAAAATAATGGTAGAATGTTTGCCATAAAAAGTTTTAATACTTGACACTATTTATAAATCTTGTATCGTGACTGGTCTTTATATTTTTTATTCACTTTAAGAAAAGATTTTATTGCCAGCTGTCTTTCTTTTACACATAATTCTTACCCCCGCATCGCCTCAAATTATCTTAGTCCTTACTAAACGCATTATATTTAATGCAAAGCATTTAAAAGATATAAACAGTTTGTAAGAGTTATATCAATGATTGTAACTCCGCATCTTGAACTGCAATGCAAACTCGAAGCAATTACATTTAATACAGCCTAGCATGTGCTGTTTTTTAACACACGCAAATGAAAAAATGCACCTGTTGATCATTCAGTTCATGCTGTTAAATTTACGTTGTAAATTACTTTTTATTGGAATTCTGAAAAATCTTTATGGGCTACAAGCAGATTAACGAAATAATGTTAAATATTTGGAAGGTTTTATGAAGCATAAAAATATTCCATTAATAATTCATTATGCTAACAATTTTTATAGGCATTTAAATTAAAATCAACGAGTTTTTCTTATTGTAATTCCTTTCACTTCCACATTTTAATTAGAACTTTTTACAGGTTAAAATTTGTCCTTTTAAGTTCAGACCTAATTTTCAAAAGTTTGGACAATAATAATTTAATATTCAGGACCATTTAAATTTTTTAAGATGTGCATATTTGATGAATTTTATTCGTAAATAGAAAATGTTCATTTTGAATGTACATTTTGCAATGTTATTGGAGAGACGCATGAAAAAAAGAATATGTGAACAAATCATTGGTTTTCAAGAACTTTCTACGTTATCTCTAATGGAGATTTTTGAACTGGAATCTGGGTGTCTGCCATTATAAATTTTGTATTCTCACACCTGAATACTAGCTGTACAATCATCTCGAAATGTAAAATAAATGTTGTTTAACATTAGCTTCCACTCATCTTTTCAATTGTTACGTGAACGAATTTAGTTATTATACTGTGATATTCTGCTTTATTTTATAGTTACAGTATTGATTTTAATTTATAGTATCAAAATCGACAATTCTTGGAAAATTTTGAAATGTTCTTGTATGGTACCTTCTTTATAAAAAATATTTGGGAGTTTTGTGATATCGCTTAAATTTATAAATATTGCCCAAATCTAGCAGAGTGACTTAAAAGAAAAAAATTGTTCGATTTCGTAAGGATGTTTATTGTGATAACCAGACGAAATTTTCTAAAGTCCATTACGATAAAATTTATTTTACTTGTAATAAGTAAGCAAGTAGATCGGTTCAGCAAAATCGGAATGCCGGTATTATTTTATTTTACTTTACTTTTAGTCTCAAAGGAAAACACACATACAATAAAGAGCATAAAAATGCCAGTTATGAAAACATGCTCGCTACATTAATACAGTCTGGAAATCGTTAAGAAAAGAAGAATTATTTTTAAATCTTCAATTCAATTAAAAACACACATTTCCATAAGAATTAATGATTTCTTTTTAAAAGTTTAGCGGTTAAATACTAAATAGCGTGCAGATCTGTACTTTTTTCAAGGTTTTAAAACATTTGCACTTTTATTTTCATCTTAAGTGTGCACATTCTTTTTCTGTGTTTTCATTCTGCTAAGAATTAGAAAAATTGAATATATGATGGGAATGCGTGTAAGTGTTCTAAGATTCTTTAATTAAATGGCAACAGTAAATTTACCAGTAATTCCGAAAATACCCGAAAGTCTAAAAATAATTTGTCTTGCGAAATGCATTATGCATTATATGTTGGCAAATTTTCAAAAAGTAAGGTTTAATTGTAATAAAAGCTTACCTACTTTACGAAGTGAAGAGTAAAAATATAAGGAGTTAATTATCTGGTTAGCAATGAAAACTTTAGTTCTAATTTTCACATTTTACATTTATTCATGAATTCCATTGTTGATGAATTTGCCTATTGTTCATGAATTTTTAGGATTCTTTATTTACTTACAACTTCTGTAAGGATGAGAATATATTTTCACGGTTCTTTTCAAATGTACAAACACAAGAGTACTTATGATAAATTAATGTCTTATAATTAGTATAGTCAATAAAGACTTATCTTTAATCGGCGGTACATTTTTATGATTGTATTTAGCACAATGTATATGTTAATAAGTGATGAAACCCCTGTTTATCCTGAAAAAGGTGTTTCATGTCTTTGAAACAACATATTATTTGAACAACATTTATCAGTCTTGGTCATTATTTACAGGACATTATTTCAAATATTAGTCAGCATATTTCAGGACAATGACCTTTTGTGAGCTTGAATCCTTAGTTACGGTTGATGTAATCACCATTTCTAACCACTATGTGATTGCTGTCAATACATCTTTTTTTTTTTTTTACGACAGTCTACCTATTGTTCGAAATCTCTCAGATAAGTCGGAAAATTTATAAAGATATTTGGCAAGATTAACATTCTCAACGAAGGGAAAAACAATTTGACTTGACCTACATTATTCTTCTACACAAACTTTCTTGACGTTCGCTATAGATAATTGTTAACTATTAACTGTATCATTGTTGTATGCATTTATATTTTATCCTTCATCGAATCTTTTTAAGGCAAGATTTTGTAATATTAACAGTATTTTATCTCAAACTTTATCAGATAATTTTCTATCGCAAGATAATTACAAAAAAAAAATAATAATCTAAGTTTAAAACTTCGTATTTTCTGTTAAATTAATTTTTTTGAGTTCATGAAAGTATATAATGCTCATTTGCATTTTAAATCCTGTATATATAATCAGTTGAATTCAACTTAGTTTTTCATCTACTTCTAATCTTACATAATTTAACTTAATTTAGGGTTGTACCAAACTGGTCAATGGGAAATGGATCGGCTAATCCAAAAGAAGAAAAATGGCGTCAGTGATGTGAAGCTTAAGATATCGATCATGCGTGGAGGTTGGTGTGGGGATGTATTAGGGGGATCGGCGAATAATTACTAGAAAAGGTTTGTGCTTCTCGATCATTGTGACCTTTTAAGGGACCAGTTGTGATCAATCATCCAGCCGGAACATTGCCCGGTACATGAAGTAAAAACACATTTTCTTTCCCTTCAGCGTTCAGTTGGATAGCACTGTTTTTGCTAAAATAGGAAATAATCGTTCCACTCTTTGCTCATACTAAATCATAAATAAAGCTTTATTTTTTTAATCTGGAAATTAGCCATTCATTGTTTTAGCTTGAATAATTCTTTAGTGGGAAATAGTGTAATCCGTGGAAAATTTGAGATGAGATTTAGAAATCTTTGAAAGTCGCGTGAGAGAAATGTTGTCATCAACATAGTTTGCTGTGAAGATGATGAAAGGAGGATTATTTCTTGTATGAAAATAACATTTGTATAGTTGTCACCTTTCACATCCGTTTGAAGGCAAATCGCGTAAATAGGTTTTTGGATGTAATAAACAGGCTGTGAAGTTTCAATTGCTTATAATCAGGCATAAGAAATTAAAAGAGAATAGGATTTTCTGTCGGAATTCACATGCTTAATTTCATGAATACCTAAACGATTGTTTTTGAATTATTTATTCATTTTTTTCTGAGCTATTGTAATGTTAGAAGAACTAAGTAATGGAGACAGTCTGTTAACAGGCTTCTTTGATTTTCATTTGCTGATGCTATGAATCAATTTTTTTTGTAATTATATCAACAAATATACCTTTCTTAATAATTTAATTTCTGAGATATAATTCTATTTTTGATTTCAAATATCTCCTTCTAAACCTTTTTTAAAAAAATTTCTAATGTTCACGTTAGTTAATTGCCTTTTAAATTAATAAATTACATGCCACAATGAACCTTCAATTTCTGAATCAAAACGGAAATTAATTAAAAGGAAGATGAGGAATGATAAAAAACAGATATATTTTCGTCATTAGTTTGTCAGAAAGTTTAAATTTAAAATAATGCGGTATTGCTAACCGAAACTTTTTTTTGGGGGGGGATTAAATTCTATCTGATAATCTAGAATGAGGTAATTTTACTTTATCTCTCAATCAGAAACTAAATCGTTTTGCTTTTTTTTAAATACTTAATAAAATTTTGCGCCAATTATACTCTTCATGTTTTAATTATTCTTCATTTTAAAACAGTATTGCATTCCATTTAAATTTTTATTAATGTTATTAATCTTTTTTTAAAAGTTCGCTGTCGCTTAATTTTAGTCATTTTTGGATGCCCTTTTAGAAATTCAACCATGTCGTCAAAAGTTATTAGATAAAAACGAGCCTAGTTTAATACTTCAAACTTCGATCTCCTTATAAAAAGTTGTGTATTTCGTGTCTATAGCCAGGTGTACATTCAGTTAATAATAGTAACTGCTCTCAGGTTGCCAGACCTTTCATGCCCGCAGGGGAAGAGGGTCTATTGGCTTATAATTTATTCATACTTCCATTCCGGCGAAGACATCCCTGCTTACCGTGAGTGGGGTTTGCACGAAAATAGCGAATCTAAATTGCGATACGTGACACCGTGACGAAATGTCATGATCATATGCAGCTGCTTAAACGATCTTGGAATTAAGTTTGACTCCTAAAGAAACTCTCAATGATTTAATAAGTGTTTTCAATTTCTTAGATGTAAGGAAAAGTAGGCGCTGAATTGGTAGAGAAACATCATGGAACTATTAATTATTTTCAGTTTGGTGATGAAAGACGTGAAATTTCTGGTAGGTTTAAAAAAAGAATGGGCGAAATAAAGTTCTTTAGAGGAATAGATTCAATATTATAAACACGAACGTTTTATCTTCGTCTTTTCGATATTATTTTTAATGATGATACTCAGCATTCTTCTGCATTTGTATGAGGTTATTGGTGAATTGACGAAACTGGAAGAACGAATTTTTCACGCCGTTTTATTATGTTTCAATAAACATGATACGATAAATATTGCTGTCTTTAAGATTAGAGATACGGTTTTAGAAAAAGCAGTTTATTCGCGTTTTTACAATCGCATGATATCTTTTGTGACCAAATTGAGAATCTTCGATTATTTTTTTCTCCTCAAGTTCATATTTTAAAATGGTTAGGCTTATTTCAGATTACGTTATTTGTGCGGAAAGTTTATACAATTTTTCCATTTATAGTTTGCAAAAAAATTTAAAATACACCACAGTTTATGGAATTTCAAAGATATTTTCCAAATAATTAAATATTTTAATTCATTTGTTTAATAATTTAAATAAATAGCTGTGTTGAAAAAAATCAGTTTTTTTACTTATCTGTTTTTTTATAATTATCAAGAAGGAAATAATTTCGTTTATTAATTCTGAGTGAATTAGTTGCTGATTATGTACGCATCAATGAAAAAGTAACATTTGAATTTTAGTTGTATTTAACATTTGATAGTTGCAATTATTTTTGACTCATCCATTTTAAACCATTTATTTCGCCATCCTTATCGAACTGGCCTTGTGTCTGACATCATTTTTTTAATGAAGCTAACTCTAAGCATCCTGTGTTAAAATAATAATTTATCTTATGAAAAGACATATGAGCACCTATTATGTTTTTCTGAAGCTGAAATCAATCTCATTGCAGGTTTCTCTACTCTAATTATTTTTGAATAATAACAGATGAATAGAAGTGCTTTTAAAAGCCAGTATCATGGTGCAACCTCGTTTGTATTTTAAATAGATTTGTTGAGTCGCAACTTTGTGCCGCTTATTATGTGCGAACGCGAAAGACTACTCCCTTCTTTTTATTCGTAACTTTCACCTCGCTTCTGTATTTGAAAGGGTGTCGCCCCTTTACATCTATTCTAACCGAAGCTAAAAGTCATGAATATTTCAGAGCTTTTATTGAATAATTGATTCCTAGCCGTTAGCGTGACTAAGTGACATGACTGCAACTTTCTGCTAGAGTTTTTATTCGTTAAAAAAAGTAGCCATAACTTTGAAAGCTAAATTTTTATGTTTGGAAAGAGTGCAATGATACATATAATTTGGTTTACTCAAGCTACTTTCTAGTCAGATACGATTTTTTCCTCTCTTATGACTGTATTGCAAAACATAAAATGATTGGATTATTAATGTATTGATTTCTTTACTCACTACCATACAATCACAAATGTTTTATTATAAAAACATGTAATTTGAGCTTTACTTTCTTTATTATCTGAGAATGAAATTTAGCAGTTTGAAATAGGAATACATGATGTTTTTTTAAAAATTTTATATTTGAGAAACGATTAGTTGTCTTTTTTTTGTTAAATAGCATGTAAACATGCTTTTTAAGTTACAATGTGTAAAAATACTGCATACACAACAACGGATTTCTGACTAGACTACTGCATACGATCGCGATCAGGTCGATGAAAATTTTTTTAACCTAACTACTCAGCAAGTTTTTGTAAATTATTCATATTTCGTGGATTGTAAATGATCAATAAAATCATCCCTTAATTAGATATAATTGTCTATATTTTATTTGTTTCATTACGTTCGCTTGATTATTATAGCATTTATAAATACTAAATGTCTACTTAAATATAGTTGCATATAAACGAGGATGCCTGTCACCCATTATAATAATAAAGTACATATTTCCCTAAAGTCTTTAAAACAAATAAAATGTGTAAAACTAAACTCTATCAGTTTATTAAAGGCTGATTTGCATTGCCTAGGGCTTCAAAATGCTTCATTCCTATATTATCAATGTATCTGTTAACGATTACAGGAATTAAATGTATTTTGCACTTCATTGAATACTCTTTAAATTCTAGAATATACGATTGATCAAAATTGTCATTCATTGTCTTACCCCTCACTTTTAAAACTCTAAAACTTCATCCATATGAACTTGTGCACTAAATCAAATAAATATATGTTTAAACTTATAAAATTTTATTTCTGTTGATATTTTCATTACTATAATACTCAGTAATTCTCCTGCATGCTTTTCTAAATCATAAATTGATATAATTATATGGATAAGAAATGCTAGAAGTCGTCTTTATTTTTGAAGCTCTCATCTCTGATAAATTGATTATCTCTATTCAACTATCTGTTTCTTTTTCGGCGGAAAATAATGATAATAAAAACATTATTTAGCATTTATTTTCCGAGATAGAATTTCCTAGAAGAGGTCGATAACAGCCTGCGATCCTTTGCTATTTTTCATTCGTGCAATGAAGGATAAAAAAGTTCCTTTGCTATCTGCCAAGTTCCAAGTTGCCAAATGCATCTGGCCCATAGAAGAAAAAAAACCAGTCTAGCCATTAAACGTTTTTCCGTTAGCTATCTTTCCATTGACATGGTGAAGTATGAGGCCCATTGCCGATATCACCTCCACTTACCTGTCAATTGCTCTGCCCGTTGTTCGTTCTGTTCTTAGTAAACTAACTGGGTGGTCTGTTCAGGTTTTGGTATTGCAAAAATGGTAACTGGAATGGCAGAAGAGTGAAGTGAATGTTTTTTTCCTTTCCAAAGAGTGATAAAAGTAGGAAAAAAGTCCGATTAGTTAAAAATCCTTAAATGCTTCGAGGTTTTTTTCCTTGAGACTGAGAAGGAAAAATGTAGATTTAAATAGAAGCAATGCTTGGTATCGGATAGGAATCGGTGTCGTAAAATAGATATTGCTTATTTTTCTTGTTGGCTGCGATAAAATCTTGTGTCTGAAACGTTGAAGAAAACAAGATATCTTCTTTAGAGAATATTTAAAGTTTTTGCTTTTAGCTAGAAAGCATTAATTGTGCTTAGTTATTTATCGAGAGGCATCATTGATACCATTTTCTTAGATTCTGAAACTGCGAATGGAATCTATTCAGTCTTAGTTGATATTCTTCAAATACTATTTTAATTTCCGAATCCATGGCGCATTTTACCGTTAAAAAACATGGAAGTTACCGCGTAGCATATGAAGATGTGTTATTAGATATTAATTGACATTGATAGTCACGTTTAGCGTATGACTTCACATGAATGGATTCATTCAAGTCATTAAAACGTTGTATTTAAATTTTGCTTGAATAATCGATAGACAATTAAGGGTTCCTGCTTGATAACCCTTCTCTATAAACAGTTTATTTATGACGTAATTTGATAAAATTCGAAATTAAATTTGGAAATTCAGTTAATTTCAATTAGGAATATTATCTATTGCAGTGATTATCGCATGGCGTAATGCTGGAAAAATTTCGATCATGGTCCTTAAAAACCAATATTATACCTAGTGTAAAAGCATATTATGAGTATCCCCCTTTTTTTTCCTTACTCGTGTTACGGGTGTCTAATTAATTATTTCAGGTTTAAAACTTCCATTACGTTGTTCCTTCCATTTGATAACTCGTACGCTCGCTTGAAAGCTGCTGAAAGCAATGGCTAAAGTACTGGAATTATTTCACTATTTCCGAAGTACTGAAAATAATATCTACAAAGATGTATTTTTATTTACTCCTTATGCTTTTCTTTCTTACTGTTTTGAGAGATTATATATCCTCCATATTTATGGATGCATTAGAAAGCATCGATATCCAGAAATATCCATATTTCAAGCAAAAACGGGTCCCTCGGACAAGATGACAAGTTGCGGACCGAAGATACTTAGTGGTCCGAAATCTTTCAGTCCCTCCCTCATCGTTCTTATTTATAATATCCTTCAATTACGAAGAATAATGGTAATGTGTTTTGAGAGGCCGACGAGACTGAGGGTCTTCATAAAGCAACGGGGGAGACAGTGACTGGAGGGCAAACCCTGAAAGGGCCCCAATTTTCATCTCTACCTTGCCCTCTTATCGTGCTCATTAAGCGGTAAGAGATCTCGTCTCTTCTAGGTGCAGGCTTGGGGCTTCTTTCCGATCTCATTTTTCAAAGAGATTGCGATAATCTTCAAGGTAATGATGAAAAAAAGAATCGCGAATAAAATTCGCTCAAGGCACGTGCATGTGATGGTTACCAACTGTGGAAATGGCTTGCATGCTATAATAATAAATGAGAGCGATAAGTAAGCCGATAGAAATGGACGCAGCTGAAGTAAAGGCGGGAGAGAAAAAGGAAAAACTACAACAACAACAAAAAATAAAAACGTGTTCGAATGATTTACACCAAGGAAAAGTTTATAGACGTGTTTTTTATGGTTATTATTATTTTCATCCTCTACGAAAGTGCGAAATTGTGTTTGGAATGTGTTATACTAAACGTGAGATGATTATTAATTTCCGAGATTTTTAGCTTTAACCTGAATTCTAGCGGCGATTCATTTTGCGTGCCCTACTAAAAATTTGCAAGAATTTATTTTCATAAAGTTAATATTTTCAATATTAATGTTTAACGTATGGCAAGAAGATTACACTAAAAAGATTTGAGCTCTTCTTTTCTGATAACCGAGATATTGTATGAATGGTCGTTTTTTTTTAAATCTAAAATCAGTTATATGTTTTATAATTCAGAAGAATAATAGAATAAGTTCATCAATTCTTTACTTACTTTACATCGGTCTTTCAGCTTCTCCCTTTTATAAAAAGTGAGACTTTTTTGCAAAATAATGTGTATTTTATATGAACCTGCAACGACCTTATACTAAACGAAATTAAATTATTAATTATTTTGCTATGTTCGAAAATATTCATTAGCATAATTTTAATATTTTGATAAGCAAATATTAGCGTGTTTTCTACGGATTATCTCCCCCCCCCTTCTTTGGCATATTTCTGGGAGTGGAATTTGATAGCAGATTTTTGATAGTTCAGTTAAAACGTGTTAAGATTTACCTTTATTCTCTATTTTTATTGACCTTTTAATTTTTAATTACTTTATTCTTATAATATTTGGTTTATTATATCCTATTCAACTTTAATTAAATCAGTGTCTCATCTCATTTACGTTAAAACAATTTTCTATGTACTTAAAAAAATTATTCTTTTACACTTTCTAATGAAAAAGAATTAAAGTAATAGAACAGCTAAAAACAAAAATGTATACGACGTTATGAAGTAAAAATTTCGTTTTCGTTTTAATTAATTTTTTTTTAGTATTTAATGTTAATTTTCTTTTGGTTCCCTTTAAAATTTTTAATACATTTTTATAGAATATTCTCATGAAGAGTTTCAGTTTTTCTTGACAGTATTTCAGATTTAAGTAATATTCAATCATTTTCATATCTTGCTTTTGTCATTATTGTTGTAATTTGTTAATCGGCTGTTTATCATCTGCATGAATTCATAAATGTATCTTCGGGCCAGACCAGTCATCTTCTTAATTGCCAGAAGAAAAATTCAAATAACACCTTGTCATTTGCATGTCAGATTATAATAAAGACTTTAGTAGGATTAAGAATACAACGTAGAAAGAATATGAATTCTAATAAAAAAATTGGACAACTTTAAAAGAAAGAAAGAATTTTGCATGTTTAAGAATTATTGTACTTTTTTTCGCTATATGAACTGAAACAAAAAAAAATTGATTTTTGAGCAAAATTTTACTTTTTCAAATTCAAACAAGTCGTTTATTCTTTTTTTAATGTATGCATGGAATTGTAGATATTTTTTGTAATTCTCTTTAAATAATAAATAGAAACATTGGATCGATAAGGATCTGTTGTGAATTTAAGCCGCTTTTAAGATTAAAAAGTTAAAAAATGCCCATGCACTTGACAGAGGGAACTTTGTGTTTAGTCATTTCTTATACGATTGATTAGATATGCAATTCTAGTCAATTTTTTCAATCAAAAACATCTCGAGAAAAAAAAGTCAACTTTAATCATTTAAAAAAAAATTTAAAAAACATATTCTGTGAGACTTATAATTAATTTTTTAAAATATAAATTCCATAAAATAGCTGTCAATTGATATTAAATTTTAAGTAATAAATTCTATCAACTGTTCAAGTTAATTCGATCTTTTTTTTAAAGTTTAATTTAATTTTTTTTACTGATCACTTTGGTCTTCACGAAGAAAAATTTTAAAGATTTGCGAGAAAAAAAGTTATGCAACAGCTTTTAATTTTCACTATTCTTTTTCTCAATATTTGATTTGAATTTTCACGGTTATTGGCACAAGCACTATGTTTTTAGTTAAGTTACGCCAAGGTCCAGAAAACAATAATTAATTCAGAAGAAATCTGATGTGTTTTTTTCCTTTATTTAATCTGGAGCTCCAGAACATCAACTTATTGCACATCATTCTATACATCTAAAACAATATTACCAGAAATAATGCTGCAGCATTATTTGCCCCGCATTTCTGACATTTCCGCATGAAGACATTCTTATTAATAGAGCATATCGCAGTTTGCTTTTTTTAGTATTTATAAAAGAGAAGTGATATGACCAATATTAAACTTTGTCTCTACAAATCCTTAACCTGAAATTCATTTTGCACTTGAAGCGTAAAATGAGGGCCACCAAACACCGGAACCGGAAAAATGATCATTTTCCAAGATATATTCTTCCGTAGTTTTGCATGCATGAATTATGAATACTTAGTCGTGTAAGACGAATGTCTATCCACTATTTATTTGAATCTTTCTTATTCCCTTAGGGCTAATATAACCTTGGAATAAATCTTGATTTTAAAGTTAAAATGGATAAACTTCATGCCTCGATGTAATTTTGTAACGCGTCATTTGTTATTAAAGATTTGTTTAACCATAATTTAGGTTTATCTCTTGGATTGCTGTATTTCTACCGATTAGATATTGGAAAATTCAGCTGGGATTATTAGATAAATTTTAAAAAGTGTGCGATTTCTTTTAAAATGTCACTATTGTAAAAAATTTTTTATTCTATTTTTTATTTCGTAGAATGATATAGGATTACTTGAATGATCTAATCTTTTTTTTTAATCTTTGGTAGATAAAAATTATTTATTGATAGAATATAGAACGTTATCAAGCAATAAATCATAATATTTTAGGATTAAATCAGTATCAATACTTTCTAAAAATTCTGCCGAAGAGAAAAAAAAGAACGAATACTTACATGGATTTTAAATGGATAAGAACGAATTTATGAATGATATTTGTCTTTTCCCACTTTCCCCTTTTCTGGACAATGATAATGTAATTTAGTTATTTTTGAATAATACAAAGCACAAGAGTGGTTCAACATGTTATTCATTTACTTTTTAAAGAAAGAGATGACAACGGCATGGATCCAGTTTCGACCGTAAGTTTGAGACACAGTGATGTTACATATCCATTGAGTACGCGTGGTATGCGGTAAATTATTCAGGGTCAAACATTGCAACGTGGAAGTTTGAAGTGGGCGTACTGACCTAAGATGTTGTTCCTGTAAATGTAGAGGGGTTTTCGAAAAATAGGTCTCGTGTAGCTTCTAAATTGGGAGTTAATCCAATTAAACCTCTCTAGAGATTTCCTAGGGTCAGCCTCATCAATGAAACAAACAAACAATGCTATTTTAAATAAAATTCATTAGTTGCATTTTATTTTTTTAAGAACATAAATGACTGAATTTGGGATTTATGTGGCATTTTTTTTGCTAATGTATGAATCTTTGAATAAAATAAAGTAAAATTAGAATAAAACCTAACAGATATACTAAAATATTTTTTATAATGCTTTAACTGTCTGACTTTTACCAAATTATCCAAGTTTTATAAAACGAGTATATTTTTATACAACTACGATTTTATTTTAAATTTAAATAAAAAATTTGGTAACTAAAAGTAGTTTAGTACCCCCCCCCCCCATTTTAAATATTCTTAGTTTTATCTATCTAAAATGTGGTAACTGAGCTTATTACTTTATCTCTAAATGTTTGTAAACTTTTGATTATTTCAAACAAAGTTTTTTACTAAGCCTGCAAATTCACGGTAAGATTAAGACTTAGCTTATACTTACGTGACCCTCGCGAAATCTGTCTCTCAATTTAGGTTTTGTACCCCATTGTGATTTTCGGGGGTAAAAAGTGACTTGATATACATAGAGTAATCGAAATAAATATTTAGATGACATAGTGGCTTGCGGCTGTGACATCCAGTGAATAGATTTTATTATAAATTTAAAATATCTTGATTCCAATAATAAATTAACTAAAGTTACGGGATTAATTTAATATTTTCCAACCAATTCTATTGAATAGAATCTATTTGTAACTGGGAATAACTCCCCTTCCAGCACATAAAGCAAAAATAATAATTTTAAGATGGTTGACTTTAAGTAACTTCACTGCAGTCTCATTAATTTTGCAAAATGGCTTATTAGGGGTCTTTCGGAGAACTACGAAAAGCTCTTACTCTATGTGCCAATTGCTACAGTAACCTCATCTTTAAAAGCTTTAGTTAATTTAATTTCACGAAACATCTTAACCTGATGGAAACCTTGAAGTATTGATGGAATTGAAACCAAATTAGAATCCGTCTGCTTAAAGGAGTTTGTTTTCATTATCAGAGAGTTCCAGTAATTTGCATATTTCATATATATTTATGAGTGCAGAGATTTTAGCAGACATTTTTAGTACCATTATTAATTAAAACTTGTCTTTGTTAAGAAGTTAATAAATCTGTAGTTATTTCAGACGGGTTCTTAAAATTAACTCGTATATTTCTTGCAAATAATTTTACATCTTCAAAGTCCGTCAAATTTCTTAAAAGTTCATTAGCAAATCATATCGAATCGAATAATTATTTTAAAATATCAAAATATTTCTTGGATGACAGGGTATCTAAGGATAGGTGGAGTTGCAGTAGGGACTACAAGACGGCTTAGCAAGGAATATCATATACTTATATGTATTTTCTTTTAAAACAATGTCATGATATTCGTGTTCTAGATTTCTCATATTTCTGAAAAATTTTCTTTTTTTATATATGTAATTGATTAGCTTTTATTTAAATAATTTCTGCTCATAATTTATTTATATTCTGCTTGAATTTTCAAATGTTTGCTCATTTCATCTTTTAGAGATAATTCGTTTTTTGTATATAATGGACTTAAGGAAAATATTTAAAATTTCGAATATATATCTTAATTCCTGAAATGTTTTTGGTTTGAAAAGCAGAAACGTCTACATCCCTTCTTCCAATGGTGGTGTGGATGATATTGAAGGGACCCGATTTCCAACGAAAGATATACCGTGTCTCTTAATAGTGCGCATATTTACTGTGGTCGTGAGTCAAACGTTCTGACGTGTGGTGGAGAAACGGTTAGAATATACGCAAAAACTTTGATGTAATCCAGAACATTTCATGGTGATAAGTCCGTCCGTAAATTACATTTGCATGGCTTTAAATCGAGTCGATTATTTAAACTATTAATCAATACATCTTCAAAGCAGAAAGTCACAGAAGAGAATAATAATGTGTTAGTTATTCTTTAATTCTTTATCGAAGATGGCAAAGTTTGTTGTAATCTTCATATGAAAGATAATTTTAATTTCGCATTTATTTTATGTCTGATTAAGAGCAAAAAATTTTCAATGTAGAAATTTCACATATTTTACTATGCCTGTTGTGAAAAATGGGCATAATTAGTTGTAGAAGAAAATTAAGCAACCGATGGCTCGAAAACCAAATCTGAAAGTGTTGGAAGCTTGACATAGGAACTGCGCTGTCGTATCTTGTAAAGACAAAATTTCTAGCCATATTTCATGACTATTTTTTTTATTTCTAACCAGCCACTTCCTAATGACATGGCATGCCATTCAAAGTGACTTCAAGACATTTTTTTCATCGGAAATCAAATTTGATTCTTGACGAAAAGAAAGTCTTGTCGAGAAGATTCTTTATAATTGTGACATGCCTTAAGATTTTACCAAAAAAAATATTGATGGAATATTGTTGAGACATTAATCAATTTAAATGATTTTTTATTAATTATCTGCACAAAGAGTTTAAGACATACGATACGAGTTTGGCTTCTAGTTTACATAGATAATGAAATCAATGTTGAGAAGAAAACGAGTCTCTACTGAACTAATTTAAATTGTTTTAAAACAGAATGTTCATTAAAATAATTGTTTCTAACAGTTTAAGTACATGTTTCATAATGATGAAATAAATTTATACCCACGTGATACACGTCGAATGCAGAGAACTAATTAAGTTTTAGAATCTACTGTGTTTTTTGCAAACAGATAGTGAATGTGAGGTCGCTGTTTAACATTCGACAAGTGTAGAAAAATTATAATGATATGCGCATTAAGTGTGCACGTAACTATAACGTCACTTGAATGAATCCATCAAATCATTACGGAGTTCCCAAAGCAAATAAAATAATTATTGCATGTAGAATCTTTTTTCGCATAAAAAAATTGTCTGAAGATAAACACTTTATATTAATGGGATCAATAATTTTTTATCTGTTTTTAATAAATAATCATTCATAATTATTTTAATGAATGGTTTGAAAAATACAAGTCATTTTTAAAAATCACTGTACATATCTTTTTCCTTACTGACGAACTTCTACCTCATTAATTCCAAACGGAGAATAATTTCTGAGAAAACCATGAGTAGCTTGTCTTTTATTCAAGAAAAGGAACAAAATGACAGATGCATCCCCACACAAAATGCAAATTTCTTTTCGTCTTTTTTCCTCCCTTCTTCTTCTCCTTATCGACGACAAAGATCTCATATTCTAAAATGTTTTTCGAACTCAGAAAGAAGGAACATTTCTGTTGAGAGAAGAAATAGAAAAACTATCCGCGAGAAGGAGGATTTTTTTTCTGAGCATGAATAATTGATGAGAAGGGGCAAACAGTAACGCTAATACTCAATGATCTATTACGCGAGCCAGAAAGAATGGGAATCCTGAGTAATAACAATAATGAAAGATGGGAGATAATGTAAGATAACCGCACCTTCTTCCTCTCCCTATGTCTTTTTTTAATCTTTTTTTCTTGTCGTTCTCTTTAATAATATTCGTTCACCGATATTACCAGGTTGCATCAGTAAGTATGGATTTCACACTCTTGAAGCTCGAATTTCAAGAAGTTGAGCTTCTTGATAATGATAGATTTTTTCTGCCTTTTTTTCTGAGCAGCACCTTAGAATTAACCAATTAGACATTCCGCTGATTTTGACATGGATAAATCTTTACTTAGAATTAATAGGGACATTCTATCAAGAAAGGGAGCATTGAGATAGTCGCTATGCAATACGCGTTGTGTTTTTATGCTTCATTTTGTGTGACCATTAGGTGGACTTTCTTGCAATGAGCACTTTTCTTAATGTCAGTCCTATTCAATGCTTACTATTTACAAAGTTATGGATGATTTTGACGTTTTCTGCAATTCAAATTAATGTTCCATCAAGGATCAAGGTATTTTATTTTATAAGTATTTTATTACTCGTATTCTATACATCGTATACTTTCTAAGAATTCAAACTAAATACAGCATAAATGCATTTAAATAGTTTTGAAAATCGCACGTAAGGAGAAGGGAATCAAAACAGATCGTACCATTTGATAGGTTTCATTTATGAATAAATTTACAATTAATGTAAGCATTATTGTTTGTGTATTCATAAAAGCAATATATACTACTGAATTAAAAATCTGACCTATCCCATTTTTCTTTTGCACTTACCAAAAAATGATGTATAAATGCTGATATGATATTTTTCGTTCTTCAATTTCAACAAAGTCAAAAAAATTGAAAATCTTAAATCATTGTTTTGTAAAACTATGAATCTTGTCCCTATATTGTATAATCGCTCTTACGTCGTGCAAACTTTTGGCAGTCTACTTATGAGCAGTGAAAATCAACCTTAAACCTTTAACTGACATTTACGATGTAACTTTACCGAACGATTTATTTTATATAACTGCAACAAGTGCACCAATCACATTCGCTTTTTATGTTAAGAGTTCGCATAATCTGTGTGTGTGTGTTTACCAGCGAGTGGTTTTTCGCCTACTGTTTAATTAATGCACTTTTGTACCATTAATGCTATGCCACTGGCCAACAATATCTACGAAAGAAACAATTAGAGTGATATCTTTAGGGATTTTTTTTTGTCTGTTAATACACCATATGTACCAGAAAACCAAATTTGTATTTTGATCGCTATTTTTTTTCATCACCAATTTAAACTCAAATTTGACATTGAATTATTGTTATCCCAAAATCACATGCTAAATTTCACATTTTTAAGGCATTGAAATTTAAGAAATCACGTTTACTTGTTAGTGAAATAACATACCGACAGGCGTTCAACAACTTGACGGATTTGGTTTCAAAATTGATACATGTCTACTCTACATGTAATCTGTATTCCAAAATTATCCATTTTACTCTCTTCATTTTGCATTTATTATCTTAACTTATATTCGAATACAATGACTACCTCTGGATGATTTCTTTCAAAATTTGACAAGAGTCTACAAATTTGGAGTTAGCAACATATATCACATTTTATTCGTTTAATACATAAACCTTTTTTAGTTATTGTGTTATTAGACAGACAGACAAACATATTCAAAAAATGTGTTTGTCTATGAATGATTAAAGTTAAGGAAGTCTTACCTTAAATAAAAGAAGCAAAAAATACGATTCACTCGATTTTCTTGCATTCAAACACAATACGTCTCATTATCTGCTTCAAAGTATGGTAAAGAAAACCGAGTACTCATTTTTGGCATATATCTTTTTATTATTTTCTCGAAAGACTGATGTATATTTACAACTTGGGTAACAAAACCAAAAAAGAAACTTCATTTACGTATGTTTTTGAGTTTATTGTATTCATAGTCATACGATGCAATGACAGACCGACTTTGTTTAGATATATTCTACCAAAAATTTTATGGAAATTTTCATTTTTTTGCTGTAAAATTGCACATTTTTATTTCCTGTGCATAATTTAACCATCGTGTTCCCAGCCTCATTCCGACCGAAATCCACAAATAGTATTTTGGAGCTCAGGGAAGTCAAAAACGTGAGGAATGATCAAAATCTCGTGCTCGCCTTTTTTTTTTTCTTTTTTTGAAGATTACGATACTTTCTCTTTGTATGGCTTCCGTATTAGAGAAAGTAGGAATGCCAGAAGCAACGGAGCGAATTATTTATTCATCGATTTCTTTTTTACGCAGATTCGATTTAAAAAATAAATAAAACAAAGGACGTTATTATGCACAAAAAATGGAAGAGGGGGGAGGAGAGAATTCTGCAAAACTTCTGAAGTAAATCTATATCTAATTTTTTATGCATATAATTCCTCATTTCCTCGCTTTAGTCTTTTAATCCATTTCTTTTGAAATACTTTTCAAAAACATCCGAAACAAAATAGGCGTACTTTGACTAACACCGCAGACTTTAAATGCCTTTTTAAAATGCCTTAGATGCAACGTGCGTGTGAATTTAAAATATGCTTTGTTGAAACACGGTTGTTTTATCACTTTTTAACCTGTCTTGTTTTGTTGGAGCTCCAAAACAAGGTTAGCTCTGATCAGACTACAAGTTTTGTTTGATTAATTATTCATGTTGTCTCTGGAAGTATGAATTGAAGCATTCATTTTTCTGCTTTGTTGCTAAGCCGCAATTTTTCCATCGGAATGGCTGTCAAAAACTCTGACGCTAAAGATGGTGGGTAAAGTGAATGCCCAGTTCATTGCTCGCATTTACCTAATGTTGAATTGAAAGTCAAATAATAGCACATATTTTACAAGCTGTGTGAATTTCTCCCTGGTTAGGGCATAAACTTCTCGCATCGCCGTCACGATCCAAAAATGTTTTTTGTGAAAGTGCATTTAAAAAGTACGTCTATAAAGCTACATTTATTTTGGGCAAATAGAAATTAATTACAGGAATTATTCATTTAAAAATAAACGGGAAAATTATTAAATGTAGCTGTTAAACTAGTTTTTATGAAAGATCTTTAACATTCTTCTAATATTTATTTTTTTAATAATGCTGAAAAATCTCATAAAAGCGCAAAATTTCCAAGGATTTCGCTGCTCCTATTTTGAGATCATTATATGTTTTATACTGGCCATTCAAAATCAAATATTCCATGCCACTCAAATTAATCCGCTTAAATAATTTCATCAGCCTTCTTGGATTTCCTTGTTTCAATTAATGCATAAAGTTTCCTTCGTTGATGGAAATAGAAATATATTGTATATTCAACCTTCCACAATACTTCATTCTGACCGATTTCCGCATTTAGAATCGGTTTTGACTTGTTCCAGGATTTGTGTGGCATGTAGTTTTCGTAAATGGACAGCTGTAAAATATGCCTTGATTATTTACCCTTTACAATTTAACAATCTTTCGTTTACAGCAAAGTTTCTTGTAATTTTGATTTATATTTTATTCATTTTTCTTAAATTATATTTCTGCTTTTTTTTTGTCATCCATAACTTAGAAACCATTGTAATCAGTTTTCCATAGAAATGTAAACCTATGGTCTTTCGCTTTTATATTTACTATTATTTTCTTTAATTAATACTAATAAGGTAATAAAAATGTATATGCTCAAATAAATAAGTCTTCATCGTATCAAGCAATCTTATGTTTTATATAAAAGAAGAATTTTTGATATTTTTGAAATCCTGTACTCTTTTTTTCTCTCCCTTCACAGTCAATGTTAATGAGTGTGAATAATACAAGAAATATTAATAATGCAATAATTTTTTAATTAAATTTGTCAATTAATAAATGTTCTTTTTAAAAATGGAAGTTCAACTCAAATTAGTATGAATCGATTAAAAAAATATTTGGCAATTAAAACTTTACTTTTAGCTTAAAACTTTCCAGTTTTCAAGTCAAAACTATAATAAATAGTTTTTTTTAATTACTAGCTTATTTAAGATTGGATATAGACAAAAATTTAGTAGTTCTAATATGCATAGTTAGACAATGTGAGATAAATAAGATTTCAGGTGGAACCACCTTAAAAACTGTGTGTGTATATATATGTATTTATATATATAGTAAATTTTCAACTATCCGCAATCTTCCACCATCACAATTTGATGAAAAAAACATCAGTCACAAAAAATGTGTTTTAATGCTAAACAAACAAAGCAATAATAATACTTTTCAGTGGGAATAAAGCTAATGTACAAAGTTGTAAATGGAGAAATCTGCTGTTTATTAAGTCATAATTGCACGTGTAGACCTCTAATTAGAAACAAAATGTTTTGTAAGGATTTTTATTCTTTTTCTGGTCATTTTGTGGATTATCCGCAATTTCGAAGCCTTCCTATTCCGCTGAAAAATGGAATTTTAATGTGGCTAATGTTTATTTTAAAGCTTGTCTGAACTTTCTACTTTTCATATTTTATTCTGGCAAAATGTCTATTAAAATTCGGTACATAGTGTTAAAAAAAAGCATTCATTAGTTTCAAGCTCAGGGAATCGGAGATTCTTAATCAGGTTTCAACGAAACTCAATCGTGTATGTGGGCTTAGTGTACTTTTAATTCACTGTCAATTATCCTTTTTAAAAAACTTCCTAGAAGTTTCGATAATGGTGTAACCTTTTCTGGTGTCAATATTGTCATCTGAAAGCCATTCAAATTTACAAGATCAGTTCAAAAATGGGTTTCATGTTAGGGCAACATAGTCTGACGAACCATTCAGCCAAGAACAAGTGTGCAAAATCACTGATGCACGGGACCAGAAACCAGTAGCAGAAACAGCATGGAACATTCATTTTCCAGTAATTGATTTGATCCCTAGAACCCCGTTACATGAATGGATTCACTTAGAAAGGATTCGGTTCGAATTGCATGACTGAAAGCGTAAAGAATGCTTTTAACTCATGCATAAGTTAGAATTATTAACCGATATCAGTTTCTATCTTATTTTATTAAGCTTACAGAAAAAAATAAGTTGTGTAACTGTGTTACATGTTAACAACTTCATTTCCTGATAAAAATTCTTTTAGTAAAGCGACATTTTCAGGGGAATTATTTTTGACAGTTATTTGATTAAAGTACTGATTGCAAAGATTTAATGAATAATTATGTGATTTAAGTTCATAATTTGATTAGATTTAAGATATCGTGATATTTTTTTTCTGCTTGATTTCAGTGCATTTAAAGTTTTAACTTAGATTTTTCTTCGCATTTTATTTCAGAAATTATTATATTTGGAATTACAGGCTGTCAGATTTTTAAAAGTAAAACGTGTTGATGGATTCGTTTTATTTTAAAACAAATTCGAGAAAAATAAAATAATTCGAATGCAACAAATCAAGTATAAGTTAAATTAAAAACATGAAAACAAAGGCGATCATTGCTGTCAGTTTAAATGCTTACATGTTTTCCATCTACATTCATAAAATTTAGCGCCAGAAAACGAGCATTTTTTCAGATTCGCAATACTTTGTGGGAATCTGTGGCCATCAAAAATGTTTAGGCTTTATATACAGCTCAGAAATGAGAATTGCTTCTCTAGACCGTTATAAATACAAAAATTGATAAATTTTCAATATAATACTTCCGACGAAATTTATGTTGCATGTAAACAGTTTTAACATTCGAATGGATTTCTAACAAACTGATATTGCTTGGAAAAGCCGTTTCAGTTTCTCTGTCTATGTGTGTTACTTCTATTTTTGATTATACTTTCATACATAAAGTTTGCTTCTCGAGACCGTTATAAAATACGAAAGATGATAAATTTTCAATATAATATTTCCGACGAAATTTATGTTGCATGAAAGCAGTTTTAACATTCGAATGGATTTTTATCAAACTAATACTGCCTGGAAAAGCAATATCAATTTCTCTGCCTTTGTATATTACTTCTATTTTCGATTATACTTTCATATATAATATTTGGTTTAGTTTTTTAATAGTGTATATTTATTATTTTTAAATAGTGAATAGTTATTAATTTTAAATAATGTATATATATTAATTTCATATAGTCTATATTTAAATAGTGTATTGCGTTTATTTCATATCACACCTATAAAATAAATACACGCCAAAATTGTTCAACTATATAAAAATGTATCAGAATTGGCATGATATGGAATAAAAGGTTGGCTATCTTAACACATTCTGATCACTTTTATGCCTATAGAATGGACGCTTAACAAATAAGATGGAGAGAGAGAGGCCCAAGATGCGAAACGGGGGGGGGGGGCTGCGATATAGTATAACAAGATGTTCATCGAGGGAACGGAGTACTCTTAAATAATCGCCTAAATTGATGGGCTAATGGAATGCTATACATTCTATTGACATGGCATAGAAGGACCGTTTATGGTCAGTTTTACAATAACGTATTCTTGCATATGCATGATTATATATATAAAAAATATTTCAAAAAATGATTATCTCTTTTTCGAGTACGTATAAATCAATCTCTGACTTCTTGATCTTTTGAATCTCTTTAAGTTTATTTCATTTAAGAAGGTTTTCTATGCAGACAGAGCTTCGTTTTGAGAAGACTTACAGCTGGCAAGCAAGAATGAAAAGGTAAGTTTTGTTTAATTATCTATTTCTTTTATTCTATTTTGTCTAAAATAAATGATTGTAATGAGCTTGTTTTAAAACTAAACATTAATTTTGGAGGCTATGATTTGTGAGTTTGCGATTATTCGCCTCATGTCTGGAGCTTGTAGAATAGATAAAAATATTTGGCCTTCAGATGTTTGTATTTTCCGCTAAATTAAAAGATTTCGTTTAATACTTAAATTTTAAATTTTCTCTCAATTTTTCTAGAAGTATGCATAATTTCATCAAAAACATTACTGTTAAATTATAGAAAAGTAGGGCTGTAATTATGAACATGCATTCGTATTTAAAGCATTTAAAACTAGACAACTTTTTTTTATCATTCTTATCTATTTAAATAATAAAAATAACTCAGGACTAAATCCTGTTGATTTTGGCATGTAAAGGTAGGTCTAATATATAATTCATTCGTCCTGAGCCTGTAAATTTTGGAGAGATTCATTACAAGTATGATTATTTTTATTACTAAATTAAGTAACGCATAGTAGATGTGTTATTTTCTTATTTAATATTTAAATGTTGCTTGAATTTTGTCTATATATGTATCTAAGAGATAGTTTCTTTTACAGGCAAAGAATTCGTCGCCATGGAGATTATTAAGTGAAGAATAATGATACTGATAATATAATGAGACGAATGAGATTTTGATGCACATAGTTGGCGTATTTGAAGCTGTCGATGAAATTGATGATGGAACAGAAATTCCAGTGCCGCTTCGTCTTCAATTGAGCCTATTAAAAGATACAAAAGTGGAAGAATCATATGCTCAAAAGTACGCTGACATATGAGCCGCAATACTCATAAAATCTGTTGACATGTCTTGGAAGTTTTAAAAAGCTCTGTTTCCTGATTCATCTGACCACGGATTCAAGATTTCGAGCTCCATCCCGAAATACCATTTTTGCGGCTTCTATATGAGAACAATCTGCCTAATATATGTAAAAACGTTTAGTTAAATTAACGTCTCACAAATTTTGTCATCGAATTCGATAATAGATATTATGTAGAAGAAAAAGAGATTTAAATTTTCCGGAAATCTCCAGTAAGATTAAGAAAAATCGAAATTCACAACTTTTGATATTTCTGGCTTCATGCTAAATACGAAGATAAAAGAATTTGCAGAAATAAAATTCTCTGAATAATTTTGATTGTGCTGAAAGTGTTTTTGTATTATATTCAGAAATATCTACTTTTCTGTCGGTAATTGAAGGCAACTCAGATAATATTCAAATCTGGTTTTTACAATGTGAATAAATATTAAGAAAAAAAATCTCCACATTGATTCTTTAAATGAAATCGAATTCAAAATATTTTAGATTAAAGCTGCTTAAAAGAGAATCATAAAATTAATTTGTGATTGAAACAAACTTATGATTGTTAAGAAACTTGGCTTGATTGACTTGTGATTGTAATAAAATTATGTCCGTACTTGCTTTTGCACATTCTATTTGTTAATTGCTGTATGAAAAATATATACATTTCTCAGTGAAGCAGCGATTTAACACGAGTGAGTAAAACTAAAATTTATTTTAAATAAATTTTAAATAATTAAAATAATTAATTTTTAAAAATATATTTGAATTCGATGTTGATATAATGAAATAAATTGAGTCGTTTCACTTGCCTTAAATCAGATGACAAACGTAACTACATATGTAATTTGCTTTTTCTCTAATCCTATGCTATGATATCACTTCTTTCTTGTTCCTAGATGTGCAATATATTTCAAGCAAAATTAAATGTGCAATACTTGAAATATATCATATGAGCAGGAAATGATTCCATTAAAATTATAAAACAGCTAATGAATTGATGACAAAGATTCAAATGATTCGCATTTTCTTGATATCATAAGAGTTTCTATTTAAAACGCTTTAAAGCAGATTTCGATTTTTGGATGGTTTTTAATTAAATTAGTTAATTATTGTAATAATTAAGTCCATTTAAAGCAATGATGGATTAATTGGTAATAATATTAATTGATATTAATCCACAATTACATTGAAATGGCAAACTCTGCTCGCCAAAAGGGATAAGTTGAAGCAATATGGCAAACATAAGGAAAGAAATAAGGTTTAAAAGAAGCAATACATCCTTTCTCTGGAAGCAGAAATTTACTAAATGTGCTGTTATTTGTTTTTAGTATACTGGTACTTGAAAAAAAATTAGTATAATCCATCCATCTATTTGTACAGCTTTACATTATTATAAATATTAAATATTTATATAATTGTTACTGAACATTTTGTAAATGTCTATATAACATGTTGAAATAAAATGTTTTTACTTCTGCTGTAACTTGTCTTCTTTAAAGACATATCAAATATTTTATAGGAGTTTATTTTTAGTTAAATATCTCTTAAGTACACATAAAATTAACTTGAAAAACCGAAGTTGGTATTCTGCATGAAATAAAACAATGTGTTTAAAGAAAATTATTCTCCATTATCCGGTACTTCGCTACTTCGACTGCTCCGGAATCTGGCGGAATATTGGAAGGAAAAAAGACATTGTATGCCTGTGTCAGTGACCTTGAAATGTCTTATATAATAAACTATTGCATAGATTTTCGGGCATAAGCAGAGGTTTTTCTATTAAAATAAGTGTGCGTGTGTTTTTGCCGAATTTCTAAGGTAATACTGTATTTTGATGATATTATTTTCAATTTCCGAACTGTATTTGTTTTCCTTATTGTACTGTCGAATACTTTTATGATGTATGGTTTTTCGAATACTGTCGTTAATACTGTAATTGTATGATTAGTAAAAATATCTTAATAGTGTTGTGGTATAATAAGTGAAAAAAAATATTTTAATACTGTTACGGTATTACAAAAGTGAATATATATATATATATATATATATATATATATATATATATATATATAATATTAATAATGTTACAGTATCACAAAAGTGAAAATAAAAACAGGCAACATTTTGATACTGTTACGGGATAAATGTAAAATGTCCTAAAAGCCGGACAAAAAATTAATTTAACAAAATTTCTGAAATCCCAGAATTATGCTTATTTTAGGGTCTCAATCTTAACATAAGGTGTCTTATTTCTTATCTTATAGGGTCGAAATAAAATAAGAAATAGCCAAGTCTAAATTCACCAGGCGTCTTAGTAAGGAATGACCAAGTCAAATTTTGAATTTCTGTCCCTTATTTGTCCCGGATTTTGCTCTTAAATGAATTTTATGCTTTTTTCCCCTTCCTCTGATGGGCTTGGAATAAAAAGATGGCAAGGAGTTGAGAATTTTATTTCCCAGACTTCTGAAATCAAAACGAATAAATTTTGGATTCTACAAATTAAGAATTCTTTGTTCCGTATAGATATTAAATAACCCACAATGCATCGCTGTGAAATAAGCTTATATTGTTTATATCGTGAAAAGGTAATAAGAATAAATTGTTACATCATTTGTTTCTGATAAATTCTTCTTCAGAACTTTTACTATATCTAGAATATGGTCATCTTAATAAGACAATCAAAAAAGAATAAATCAGTTAGGGAAGTGATAGCAAATTATTTTTTTATAATTCTTATTCGTTCCTTTCATTTTTTAACCCATCATTTCATTATTTCTGAAGCTATTTTTTTAATGTCCGACAGCCTTTCCTATCCTTTTAACTTCTCAGATTATGCTGCACTTGTCTAAATAATTCAGGATTGAAATTAAAAAAATATGCAATTTTTATATTACTTATAACTTAGTTTATTAATAAACTCACAGCTTATTAATATTATTTTATCCTTTACTTAAATAAGGAGTGTGGTGCATTTTTTATTACTTATTTAATATTAAGCGTTTCAGTTTCAGACTCGTCTCATTATTTGTATTGAATTCTTTACTTTATGAAGACATCTTCTCCCGCCCAAACACACAATGTGTTTTATCTCCAAATATTAATTTTAACTTTCAAATATGCGTATTAATGTTTATCTAAAATCGAAAATATCATTTAGATACCGCGCGGTGGTTTCCGAATCAATAAACCAAGAAATATCGAAAATGAATTAAGACGCGATCGATAACGTAATCCTGATATATTGCTTTCTCTCTCCCTTTCTGTACATAGACCCTCGGTTATTACACGTTGTGAAATTCTCTGTTTTTTGAAACTCAAAATAAACAATTTCAATAGCTGAAACTGCATCAGTGAACTGGGCATTCTTTCCTTTTTTGCAGGGATTTAACGTGTCTTTCAGAAAGAAATGGCTGAAAATGGGAATTTTATTTGTTATTTTTCAGTCAGCTTTATCTTTTTTGTTTCGGAAACTTACTTTGATGAAACAAGGAAAGCGTTTTTCTGTCCTGGCATTTCTTTTGAACTTACAAAGCTTTCGCATTCGAAGCATTTAATGCTGGTTTTTCTTTTAAGGGACGACTCACCTCTCGTAATGTCAGATTCGTAATTGTACATGTCATGGAACATCTAACAAGTCGTTGTCTTACATTATTCTGTGAAGTCACATCTTTTTTCCTCCTGGTAAGAATAATAGATAGAAAACGGAGAATGGCACATGGATGGATATCATTAGAACTTCATTCCTTTGATATCATTTGATTGATTCCATTGTTTCATGACTATTTTTTTATTTATTTAATTTTTCACTTCATTCTTAGCGTTGAAAGCAGGCAAATGAAATTATTTTTCAAGAATTCAATCATATTAGCTAAGATAAGCATTTGAGCTCAAAATCGAGGTTCATTATCATTATTTTCAACCGAATCATTTTTTTCTGCTTGTAATATTTCTCCTTCAAATATAAACGAAAAAAATATATTCTGTACATAAATAAATAAATAGAGATTTTTAATAGAAACCATTAGAATTGTTGATTTACAATCCGTATTTCCCAATTATTTTTATCAGCTTATATACGCTTTGTACAATAAAAATATTGTGCATTTAAATTTTACCACATATAAATTATTTTAGTAACTATTTAATCTGTTATTTTGTATTATTTTACTGCTACTGAAATGCAGATTATCTAAATAAAGATTTTTTTTAAAAAAAGGAAATAAACAAAAGGTTTTTTTATTTGATTTCAATAAGATATTAATATTCTAAATTCTGTAGGTTTATTATTTCAGAAAATACTGTCAAAGTAAACGCGTTTTTGAATGCTTTGCGGTTATATCAAAGAACAAGTCTGTTTTTGGAGCTCTGCTGGGGTTACGTTGAAATGCTAGTTGACGACATACCCTTTTGGCTTGCCCACCAATAAAAATACTTTTAAACTATTTTATATGGAACATTAAGAGTTTAAAAATAATTAAATTATATAATATGTTAAACAAAAACTATTCATGTTCTTTAACACTGTTGAAAACATTTCCCAATTACTGAAAATACACCAAAATCAAATCGAATGTTGTAGAAAGATGTCGACATCCATTTACTGCGTGATTAACTTCGTGTGAATGGTTTCAACTCATTGTCAAGTCATACTCATCAGAGGAGCCATTTCAATTTCATTTGAATTCTTTTGCAGTCCTGCCGAAGGAGGAAGATATTGACGTCATTTCTTAGCTTAAGACAGTGTGTAGGTAGAGAATGAGTGGTAACGTTTTCTGTGTCATGTGAGCTAACAAATTTTGAGAACGATATTGTCTTGTTGAATAAATTTTGTTTATGGATAGCTTATTCGTTATACTGTCTTGAAAATATTTCTGAATTAAGTTAATAATGTTCTTTTTTATAAATGAGAATCGCATGAACTCGGTTTTATCTAAGTAATTTTTTTGTACAGCTGTAATATGATGAGATTTGCGAATTGCTGCTACAACTTTTATGGAAGTTAAAACCTGGAATAATCATAATTAACATTTTACATTTGAAACATTCTTCTTTGCTTCTGTGAAAGGATATGAAAACTTTGTATCGATCTCTGAAGACCTAATACTTAAATCCACATAGAATTTAGACAAACTTAGTAGCATTAAAACATTTTTCTTTAATTTGAGGCATATTTTCTCTGAATAGGCTTATAATTGTTATTATAAGCCTATTAGGGGTATTAAGTTATATTTATCTATTAGGGGTATTAAGTCATATCAGGGCTATTAAGTTATAATTTTTGGTAGGTATTGGTGATAGTATTGCCTTCATCTAGGTTTTAAATATTGGTCAGAATCATCAGTCGCATTTATCAGTAATTATTCTGTTATTTTCAAAAATAGGAAATGAATCGTCCGTTGAATTAAAAATAGTGAAGTAAATATATGCCGTAGGCATATTGTAAAAGAGTGTCGTCGGTTTGAAATACGGCTGGCAGAATGGTGTATAGCGTGCTTTTTTGCAAAAAGTAAGATTTCTTTTAATTTCAAAAACCATAATTCCCTTTTCGCCCATACCATATATATTAAATTTAAACTTATATTTGTTTCAACGATGATTTTTATGGTATGGTTCTGATGGGTTTTTTTTTATTCTGATTCACCTAAGAAGGGGCAACTGAAAGTGCTAAGCATATGAGCTCATTTTTTTAAGTTTATACTATATGGTTTACTTTAAAAATTTTGATAGGAAGGTTTCAATAAAAAAAAATTGAATCAACAAGAATAACTGTTATAAATAAAATATTTCGTCCTTTATATTGTTTATTATTATATTTTTTGTCCCGCTCTTGAAATAAATATTCTACGAAGGAAGCAGGTGAAATGCAGTATTGCCTTTTTACATCGACATTTACATTTATTTGAAAATGAACTACGTTTATTTCAATGACTTTTTTTTTTGTCTAAATCTTACATTTGAACGGTTCTTTGCTTTGTTTAAGTTGTTTATATCTTCTTTGTCTAACTGTCACAGTATGGGATCGACTAGTAAGTTGCTTGAAGCAGAAAAACACACAGAGAATAAAAAGAAATGACACTGAACTTCACACGTGCCTTGAAGCGACCTTCTGCGACTCTTCGAAGGCAAAATGAGCTTGGACTAATGACCCGGAATACAAACAACGAAACTTGGATGTTCAGCCAACTGCAATTGTTTTTTATTGAGCCTTTAAAACTTTATCGAAGCTGTTTTCGGTGGCAAGATTTCCTTTCAGAAGAGAGCCCTCGTTATTTAATTGAAAGAATTAAATACAGGAAATATTAAAGACTGTCCGATCAAAGGCATTTGGCACTTTGCCCGAACAGTTCATTGTACTTTTCGAATCGCCAGTATTCTATTTATAAGATGAAGAAGCAGTACCACAGTGAGATTTTAAAAAGTATTGTTTTGGCAAGGTAAAGTGAAAAAGAACTTCCAACTTTGATAGCCATAGAATTTAAATACATACGACTAAACATTGTTTCTTATTCGTTTCTGTATATGTTTCTTTTCAATGATTTCGATTGTACCTGGCATTTCTCTGCGAATTAAAAATGGAGGAAGAGAAGAGGATTTTAATTACCATAGATTACGAAAATCGTTGCGAAGATAGATATCAAATTAGATATTTAAAAAATAATTAAATCAGAATTTTGTAAGTGAATTATTTTATTCTCATTTTCAAATATATAGAACGCATATAGATTGTTGCTCGCACTACCGTTCGGATTGTACAAAAATATAATACTATAAAAACTGGGTAAACAAAATGGGGATACAAAAACAAAGCGCTATATTTAGATGCATTAAATTATCCAGTCCATGCATTGTGTGTAAATAAAAAATTTTAATAAAAAAATTATATGCAACGTTTTAAAAAAGAACTAAAGAATAAAATAATTCCTCTTAGAACCCATGCAATATTTTTTTAACTCAATACATTTATAATTTTTAGAAATTAACAAACACAAATGTTTAAGAAAATTTGTACGTGACGAGGAGAAATTATTTAGTGCTTTTTTAACCCGTTAAAAAAACGTGGTATATTAAAAAAATGTGTAAATAATTAATTTTTTTTACGCGTGAAATTTTTCAATCGATTTTAAGCTAACTTCGCATTGGGCTAATGGTTTTATATGGTGCTATTTTTTGACAATGAAATATTTTATCGATTAAAAAACTGGTACCGAAAAAACAGGCAAGAAAGCAAGTTATTCCCATCTAGTTCTGAACTAGCTCATCGGGTAATAAGTTTTAAACCCATTGCAAAATTTACACGGAACAGACAGTCCGAGCAGAAAGCAATTTAATCAAAATGTTTTAGAATTATCAATAATTTAATATTATTATTGTCTTGATCATCAATATATGCTAAATATTTGAATTTTATTTGCCAAAAACCAGCTTTAACTTGTTTAGGGCTCTTTTTTTTAAGTTGCTATTTGACCAAATTTTATATCATATCCCTTAAAACGTTTAAACTGATTATTGACTATGCCTTTGCAGTATTTTCTCACTTATTCAGTAGCTTAAAATGTGTACTTCTGTAATCTATTTACCAAAAAAAGTGACAAAATGTATTTATTGTATTATTGTTGGATAGTCACTATATGAAATTCTTCCTTTAAAATATGCTTGGAATTTCAATGTGGCTTCGTAATAAACTTTCTGTACAAAGCAGGGATAAGAATTAGCATTAGTTAAAAGGGCTCTGAATCAGAAAGTATATATTGTTGCATGATCTTTTAATAGACTTTAATTTTGTCTAAAATTTAAAAACTGGTTTTATTCAAAAATAATTCCATATTATTGCTTACTCAGTACATCAAAATAAAAATAAAAAATCCCTATCTCTATCCCTACTTCAAACTCGACAAAAGATTACAAAATGTCAGCAGAATAGGATGCCAACTGTCTGAATTGTCTCCAACTAAAGCTAACATTGGCAGAAAATCACACACTCAGCTGACGTGCAAGTTAGCGAATAGCAACCTAAAACCATTGCATCGATTTTCTGAGCACACTGATCCTATATCTGAAGCTGAAACCATTAGGAATAATTTGCTTGCGTGAAGTAAAAACTTGTGAATCAATATCCTAACTTCTTTGTTCGCGTATGATTAACAATATAGTTCAGCAATCGATTGTTTTGATCGCTTTTGAATAGCATTTTCAGTACATCAACACAATTTCAGAATGGATAGCGTAAATAAATTGCGTATTCTTAGGGAAACTGGAGGATATACGATTACTCGGATGATGCTAGGTCTGAGAGAAAATTTTTTGCTATCTTCCTATTTTGTTTTGGAAAAAAAACATTGTTCTTGTATTTTAATTGGTTTTATATATCTATATTATTCTATTACTAAATTATATTATTTACTAATATTAACAATAGATACTATCACATTTGTTTAAAAAAAACACTCGAATAATGAAGTGTTAATTATAACAGTTTACAAAATAGAGCTCTAATTGTTGCAATTCCAAATAACTAATGGAGCAGAAAGAAAGAAAAAAAATTCGTATTCGTTTAGATAATTCCTTTGAATATTTAAACTGTGTTAAATATTCAAAGGAATATTGTTAGAGATGCACATTTTTTACCATTAAATTGTTAAAATTTAATGGCACGACAAACATAATTTTCGATCCTATGCCACATATAGGGTTTGTTTTAGTTCAAATGCAATATTAGCGTATTATAAATTCAGTTTTTCTATCTTTTTTAAAAGAAAGAAAAGCCGTATTTAAAGAAAGTACCTAAGAAAACAATAGAAAAAAAGCTATTAATCTCTGTAGCTTTCCATATTATCTTGGGATGAAGTTAGAAATTAGTATTGTTGATAAAAATAGGATAAATTTAATTAATTAAAATATGGAAATCTGTTGACTCTGAATTGACCAGTAATTAATTCTTGTAATTTTTGCCCTACAATATTTTTAAAAAATCTGAATGAATCCCATTTATTATTTTAATAAGTCGAAGATGGAATAAAATATGAAAAAGCCCATAAATAAATAAATAAATTTATTTTTCATCCTTTGGATATTGTGATTTTACATGAAAAATAATCTTAGAAGAATTGTTTTACTACCCATTGTTTTGTAAAATATTTAAGCATAAAATATAACTACAGTTAGATTTACTTCATATTCGCAATTATACTTTTAAACTTTCTATATTTATTTAAATTGCGTATAAATAATGGAGATCTTCAGTGTTCGTAATGAGTACATTCAGAGCTCATTATTCTGATGCTTATAAATAATTATTCTTAATTGTGTTTTGGCAAAACGTCAGCATTTTAGTTCAGGAAAATGAATGTCCTTACTGTTAATTTTGTATTGTTAAAAGAGTGTCATTTCAAAGTCCTCTCTGGTGTATTTTATGTCAAAGTAGAATTTTGGCGAAATTAATAATTTGTGCAATTTTCGCTTAAGAATGAAGGGCTTTGCGATTTGTTCAAACATCTAAACAGAAATTTTTTGTTGTGTAGAGAATATTTGTAGTTTGTATAATAATTAAGATAAACTTAATTCTTAAATTTCTATGTCAGTGACGTTTCAAAGTGACATTATAAGGAAAAATGAACCTTCTTTTAACGTGATCAGTTAACATATCTTGAATATAATCCTGTCCATTTTCTGTCTCATGAAGCTTTATGCCTTTAGGAAAGCTGTTTAATTTCATTTAACTATTTTTGTTGTCCTTAATGCCTAGAAACATGCATTTCAAAATTCATTTGCTAAGCGTTCGTTCTCAATTTTCTCCTTACCGTCAATTAGAGTTGCTGTTGGATACAGATAAACATATTCGGCGTAAAACGTTGATTAAGTTTGCATTTTAAAAGGCGCCTTAAAACGTCAAAACGGATTAGTAGTTGGTAGCTGATATTGTACATTCCGTAGATATTTTGCTTGGAGAAATAAAATTTAGTTAAGCATTGAATCCCTAGAGAGAGGAAAATAAAACATAAGCTGTTGTCTCTAGAGTTAGATATAATTTAGTTTTGTAAATTGTTTAGTGTTGTAAAAATTGTTGCAACTGACAAAAAAAATTGTGTTATACTTTGCACTTTTTAAATTTAAGCACTAGTTACATCCAGAATGAGATTATTTTATACATGAATTAACATAAATTTTAGAATGCTGTTTCTCAATGTAAACCTATTCTTGATTTTAAATGTTTATGAAATTCGTGATGCATTTTATGTGAAATGGAATAAAGTACTAAAACATTACTTATGTTCAAATAATTTTATTGCTATATTAGTTAATGGAAGTTTGATAAAGTGTGTCTCTATGTTTTGGATGATCGTTCTCGCAATTTGCATTATTAAATTTTTGATTGATATATTAGTTCATTTATTTTCTTAGCCATTTATATGCAATAACTTTATATTTAATTCGATATGATTAACTTTGGAATTTAGAGTAATTATAACTTTTAAATGCATTTACAATATCTGATGCATCTTCTATTTTAAAGTAAATTATTCATTACAATGTGTAAAAACCAAGGTTATAGGAGTAAAAAAAAGTCCCCTTTAAAAGTAGTATCATGTGCTTATTGATAGACGGACTGCTAGATTAATATTGCATTTAACCTGTTTCTAAATCAAGTGGAGTATACAATAAATTATTCTTTGAAAATCCTTAATGTTAATTAGAAATGCTTTTTAGATACCAGAAAAAATGAACCGATATGTACATGCATGAATACCTCTATTTGTTATCAGGAATGCATAAAATGCCTAATTTTAATATTTTACGAATGTTTTTTAATCATTCTTCAACTTTGTGACGAATAATCAAGACACAAGACTAAAAACAATTTTTTTTTATATACGGAAAGAATAATTAAGTGTATTACCAATACAATTTCGTTATGTCTTTCAGAAGAAAATGCATAATACAGTACTATACTTTTTGATTTAAAAAAATTCATAATTTTATTTTTTATTAACTACATTTATTTTCAAACTTTATTTTAAACTCTGTTTTCCGGCATTCTATGAAACGTAAGTTTCCTGTACAATGTCTCGAGAAAATACTTGAAATATTAAACAAAAAATTTTGTATTGCTTTCCGTTGATATTCTATAGACTTTGAATGTCCTATATTGCTAGTAACATAAATATTGACAATTTTACCCGGAAGTTTGCCCTAAGTGTTTGAGTTTTTTTTTCTCTTAAAAAGTGTGGCACTAAATCGGTTACGGTTTATCCGTCCATTGAAGACGGGCCCATTCCTGAGAGAGCCTATCAGATTGGGTTGCCACGGTCTCAATAAGCACAACGAATCTGTTGATTTTTCACATGGAAAACTTTCCCATGCGCACGTGTATTTCGCTGGTGCTTTTTTCAGTGTCATGGCAACACGTGCAGTGCGCCTCAGTGCATATCATTCTCGTTCTCCTACTTCCTCATTATCCTTTAGCGCAGGAAGTCATTCCGTCACGTGCCTGCTCATTCAGTCGTTTTACTCCTCAGTCGGGTTGGTCGCGGGTGGAGATCGTCGTTGTCGCGCTCAAGGTTTCCCTTCCGATTGTCATATGTCACTAAAAGTGTTATTGGCTCAGTGAGCAGACGAAGTATTCGGTTACTTTCACTGTATATAAAGTTCTCGGGTTTTCTTTTTAACATTCGGTTCAGCTGTGGGAAGCAACCAGACTATTAGATATCTTCAATTGCATATATTTCTTTAGCTATTCTTTTTTCTAGTAACATTCGCCAAAAGAGATCTTGCTAAATAGTGCGTTGGTTAAGTTGAGGAAATTTGTAGAGTGTTTTTGATTTTATCAGAAGAGGCTTAAAAATATTATTTTCGCGGTTTTAGATTAGTTACGAGTGAAAATATTTGTATACGTCTTGAAAAATAGATGATATCTTGCCGAATGTTTCTTTTCTGAATGTCGCGTGCCACTAAGGTGTCTGACTCTAAAGGTGGAATTGGTTCAGATATTAAACTATATGATTCACTTTCACTAAACAAAGCATTTATAAATTTTCTACCCTTCTCTCTAAGTTACGATTTTAGTATGGGATTTTTCCAGATTCCAGAAAGAATTTATCTACTCTAAATTTTGTAACGTCCTTTTACATGTTTTTGAAATCTCTTAATGTATCATTGTGCCCAAAGCTAGAACTAGCTCGATAACAGACCATATAGTTATCTTCACTAATAGACATTGTCAGGGTTATTTCAACATTCAGTTGGAATTGATTTTTACAGATTATTAGGTGATTTTTAATCTTATGTGTTTCTTATAGTTTTCATTTTCCTGTTGCCATATATAAAAAGGTTCTCTCAGATAAAGGCATGTTAGATCATCAGGATATTTGACTGTGTGAATTTTAAAGTTTTACTCAAAAATATTTTAAGCGTTATATTTCTGTTACAAAGAGTTTCCCAGATTATCCAAGAGCATAAACCACTCGTGTGTGTAGCAGCTTGGTTCTTGATATGTATTGCCTTGTTGTCTGCAAGGCTGATAAGTTTGAGAGGGCAAATGATATCGCGATTCCGAAGCCTTCTCTGTGAAGCTGACAAAAATTTAATAGTATTTATCTGCTAAAAACTGTTATTCGAGTTCAGGCCACATTAGTATAGCTGAAAAGGTATCTAGATGCGTTATTAAATTATTTGGTTACCCTTACGGTAGATATTATCTCTGTTTTGTATAGCTTTTAATGCTAGATTTTCACTTCTTTTATTGTACAAATAGTCACATATTTTTGCTCACCAAGAAATACTTTCTTCGAGTTTTTTATTTATTTATTTGTAAGGTTCACATTACGTTACCTCAAGCGTTACGCTGCGTATATAGAGTTCAATTCTGTGTGTCATGTTTCATTTTAAAGTGTAAAACAAATTGGGGCTATTTATTTTCAGATCTGTTGTTACCGAAATGTAATTTAATTGTTGCTTCACAGGGTATACCAGGTAAAATTACGATTTAGTGGTTAGAACTGAGTGTGTGTGTCAAATTTCGATGTTATTGATCTGATTCCAAATCGGACGTCAGTATAACAAAACAAACGAGATCTACCAGAATTCAAAATGCCACCCTTTTGCTAGAAGTATATTGAATTTAATTTCATGCATCATTGTATGAGATTAAATTTATTCAGATAAATTCGGAAATATGTCAGTGTACAATTAACATGAAGATCTCTGCCTTAATGGTTTGCTTGAAAAGGATAAAAAATGATGTTTTTTCCCCATTTATTTCTACAAATTTAAAAGCCCTTCTTTATTCATGTTCAGTCATAGAGGTTCTTTCAAGATTAATCTATTGAATCAATGAAAAGATCAAATTGATGGTATATAACTAAATACGGGGAATCATTTTCTGTTGGATAATTTAATGCATTTATTTATATACTATAGGGCAATTTTAAAAAATTCGTTTTATTTCACAATATACTGATAAATGATGTCAAATTTCAGCTGAATGAAACCTAATTGAAATTTTTTAATGCACTGCGATCTATTCAGAACTGTTGAACCGAATGTAACCTAAGCTTCCAAATTAAGATTTCTTTGAATAGAATTGTATTACTTCTGTATACATATAAATTTCCACATCGCATAATTTCAATTGAGGATAAAATACCCCTTAATTTTATGTTGACGTTTCATTAATGAGTTTGTCTGTTTTCCCTAAGACTTTTTATGTTAAAAAAGAAAAGTTTCGCTCCCTTTCCCAATAGGTGATTAACTTCTTTCATTTCTCCGTGTTTTTTCTCGGAAAGGGGTCTTTTTTTCTTCCCTCCTTAAGTGCATTTCAGGGAATGCGACTTGTGAAGTGTAGAATAAGGGGAACCCTCTTTTACCCCCTTTTCGTTTCAGTTCCGTTTAATTTCCGAATTGAATAACAGCATGAAAACTGTCGGAGCTATCAAGTCACCTCAAACAAATTAAAGGATAAAGTTTAAGGCATAAAAAGGAACGAAATTATATGCGGTTAAAATTAATTCTTCCCACACTCACGTTTGAATAATTATATTACTTTTTATAATATTGGTTATACTTTTACTCTAGTATTACATGTTAATAAGTAAAAATATTAATTTACAAACGATAGAGATTTGACAAATATTTTATTGATTTTTAACAAGTATCATTAAGTAAAATAATATTCTACTTGTAACGAAAAATAAATGAATTTTGCTGAACTTTATGAGTAATAAGTTCAACATTACTATATAATATAATGTAGTATGCTTTGAAGGATGATAGTTTATAGATTTATTAAATATATTGCATTATTTAATAATATTTGACTATCCGTTAAAATGTTTGTCTTAAATCTGAAATTTATTATTATTATTTTTTTTTGATAATTGTAATAAATTCTAATCCTGATAAGTTCAGAAACTAGACAGAATAAGTAAACATATGTTAGTAAATGTGGTCAATTATGCATTGATCTGATATTTTAAAAAATTGAGCTAATATTTAAACCTGTTCTTGCTCAAAAGATATCTAATGGCATGCTAAATGCTTAGAAGTAAAAATTTCTTGGACACTAATTTGAATTCTTCAAGGCTCACTTTTTTATATATTTTTTATTAATTTTTTTTATTTACTTTAGGTGTTTAGTTAACTTCTGAAAAAACTTTTTGTTTCATTTTTAAATGTAATTATATAATATTGTAAATGGGGAAAATGACTAAAAAAATCTGTTATCTTTTGAAGTATTTATTTTGAAAATAATAATAATAAAAATAATAATAATTAATGGACTTTTTTAATATAGATGATTTAAGTAAAGATTTAAGAGTCATAGGACTATTGAAAATACTTTCGATCTTCCAACATATTGCTTCTGGTGAAATTTTATTATTATTACATTTCATTCATTTGCTTCGAGTTCGTTCCATAAATAAATAATTTTATTTTTAAAGCAGAAAGAAAATCTAAAAAATTGGAGGGGGGGGGTCTATATTTTAACTTTTTTGTATCCTTTATTATTCTCTTATTTAACGTCTTAGTACAATATCGAAGTGCCAACGTAATTATTGATTTTTTCGTTAGAGAGATGGTTATTGATATTTAATACGTCGATACCATGCTAGAAACAAAAAATTTCCAAAGGACTAAGTTAAGATGGATACTTAAGCTTGTACTTCACATAAAAATTTGTGGCTTCTATGAGATTAATCACCTTTGATCAGAACATTATTTTTTCCCCTATGACATCTTTTTTAATGAAGTTACATGGATATCCCCTCCTCGCGATTAGTAGCTTAGAAATAGAGAATTAATCCCTTTGGACTATTTCCGGTACAGCAGTTATAAACTTGCAGTTATCAGCAAGTATATATTATCTGTTTGCTTTAATTTTAATAATAAGTTTTGCACACAGCAAACTTTATCACGTTTGTCATTCACAATCTTTACTACGATAAAAGGGAAGTGTGTCCAACAAATATTTTTTTCTATTATGAAAATATACATGATTCCCCCCCCCCCCTTCTTTTTGAAGAAAGAAATACTTCCATACCATCAGCCTTAGTATCGAAGAATGAATTTCATCCCTCTTTCCATCTTCTATATAAAATGTCACATTCACTTTTGTTGCTAGGATACATGGGGACCAAGTTACTCAAATGTATGCCATCCATCATACGTAGTTTGTATTCTGTACCACCGAATTCTCCCCCAAAAATACGACAAGGGAGTTGTGACCATTTCTTTCTGGTCGGTTTTATCACATCCTACGGCCCGATTTTTATAGCTATGCCGTTGTATAGCTCAGTCTCCACCCATCTCGTCAATTCTATTTAGTGATTGTTTTAGTACCTTTGACTCGGAGAGGGGGGGGGGATGTGGAAGCATAGTATATTGCGTTTTGTAGCCTCATTTACTCTGTCCTCTCTCTTTGCATCTATTGTCGCCCCTTTTGTGGGAAAGGCTTGGAATAACAAATGGGTCTATATTGGGAAAGGGAAACTTGGGGATCCCAGTTTGTTTATTAGTTCCTTCCTTCAAAAAGAGAAGGATATTCGGGTTTTGCAAGAAGTGACTTCCGTGATGTATTGCGCAGCAATTTTTATACCTATTTTTGCTGTTCGGATTTTCTCTATTCTTTGGAATCTTACTTTAGTATTTAATTTTCTGTTTGCCGTTTAGTCCTTTTAAATGATTCCAGAACTAATGGCTCCGAAAATGGTTTGTAATCTTGCTTTTGGTGAAAGATACTCGAGTTTAACTTTAAAATAAAAGCTATATCGGAGTATTTTAATAAAGAAAATATCTTTCTATTCTAAACTACTACAAGAAACTGCATGAAAATGGGAAAGGAATCGATTTCTACATAAGATTAATTTTTACCAAATCAAAAATAACGCGGTCTTTATTATGAAAAAAATTGCCATAATGTTCATTATTGGAACGATAAATAAGATTTCTAAAGTATTTTCGTTTTAATGTAACTATCAGAGTCAATTGCTTCGGATGTACATTTTATCCTTTTTTATATCAAGCCAACATATTAAATCAATATATTATCGAAATATATTTATTCCAAAATTATTTTAATAAAAAAATTTCAAATGAATCAAATCTACTCGAATTTAAACATTTCTGTCATTCAAAGACAAAATAAAAAGAAATTAAGGCAAGAAAAAAGTATGTAAAACAACTTTAAAATTTGTTTTATATATATATATATATATATATTCTCATACCGATCATCTTTTCTTTCATTCGCTTCAAATTGATTTACAATATAATATTTAGGTATTTTTACATGAATGAAAATTCTTAATTTTTTTCTCAGATGATTCAACAATCAAAAGGATGGCTCTTGTATCAGATATTATCCATATACTTTCATTTTTCATTCCTTTCCTGATGCAAGAAAATGAAGCTTTTCTATACTTCATTTAGTTTTCTTTCATAAATTACTGACTAGATTTTTCTAGACATTCATACTAACTCAACTAGCGCGATATCAATAGATGTAAAACAATATTCAGTTTTGCATCGATTAGTGCAATATATAATATCTTGAATATTGTGCAATTTCATGTGACTTTCCTTGACTTCATACAACACGGCATTATACTTTATAAATTATTGCTTATGAATTATTATTTATAAATTGCCTGTGCTGCCTGAGTGCTTTTGTGTCTATCATGATTCTGATATGTTGATATTATCTGTGAAGTGACCTAGTAATCGCATAGATCACTTTCTTAAAATCAGCTCATAGATGTTGCTAAGATAATTATCCTGGATTTTCGTAAACAAATAGTTCTATTCGAAATTGAAATGTTTGTTATTTGGTTTTTTCATTTCATAAAATGAGAAGAATTTTTTCTTACTCAACCCCTTTTATGCAATCTTAACCACTTGGAACTTAATCTCTCATGGAGGAAATTATTTCAGAGATGATCCATTATTCCCCAAATAATCTGAGGTTCCGAGAGATCTATGACTCTCCCTCAGAGACTAATGATAGTGGTGAGTCGAAGCGATATCTCTGTCACATTACCGCAGTACTGTTAGGATTTGGGTGAAGAACTCTTGTAGTTTATCGAGCCTGTTGATGAATCGTAAGTAGCGTGGAGAGATCGCCGTCCTTGCATCTCGCGCAGCGAACCTAAGTGGATGAGCCTGAGCTCATCATTGATAAAGCGGGATCTTGCCAATGATGAAACTGAGGCGCGAAATTGATCTTAGTGGTACTTGGGAATTAACTGGAATTATATCCATTAAGCAGTGGCTAGTTATATTAGTAGATAATTTAATAAAGAATTTTACAAATATTATTTTTTTATTATTATTAGAGTAGCTTTACACATTTCAGTAATTCATCGTGAATTTATAAAAAGTATAGATGAGAATGTAATAAATGAACTACTTATTTTGAAATAAAGCAAGTTCACTGTATATAATGTAAGGCTGTTAGGTTTGCATTGCCGTTTGATCTATCAAGTTACTTTAGATCAAGAAAACTTATTGAGCAAAAGCAAAACATAAACCATTATAATGAACTAAATACTATCGGTCAAATTTGTAGCAGTATTATTTTATGCACGGTAAAGGAAAAACTAGCTTTTAGCTTTACCAAACTAAATGTTTAGCTTTGTATGAAGAACTAGAACTTGTTAGACTAAATGATATTATACAATATATTTATATTTTATATTTCTTTACTATTAATGACTCTTTTAATTTTATAATCGAATCAAGAAAACTGATAGACTGAAAGAAAGCCATGGAAGATAAACTACCTAACTAACTTACTAAAATGAATATTCTGAATAGGTATTCATCATTAAATTACTTTTTAAAAAAATATTAACTAAATAGCACGTAAAAGTTTTAAAAAACTGTTTTTACTTGATTCTTAAATTTTGTTATGCTATCTTGTATATGCAAAATGAAAGCCCAACTATTTTCCTTTATTTTAAATTGAATGGTGTTTAGGCTTTAAATGGAGGTCGACCTTAATTCCCTGTTCGAGTTAATAGCAATCCCGAAGAAAAAAATGATTGTATAGTACAGACATTTCACGTAATTAAGTTAAATTATGAAATCTTTGCATTATTTAAAAGCTGAATTTTCGGCTTATAAATTTATTATATATAAATAGTGTGTTTATAAGAAAAACTTCAAGAATTTTTCTATTTTTGAATACTTCAAAAGAAGAATTAAAATCTAAAATCAATATTTGTTTCATCTTGTAAAAATGTGAATCCGAATCTAAATACTGTGTGTTTATATTTAATATAAGAGGTTATTTATTTTTATAAATCAAAACATTGAGTTTTTTTCTAGTTACAACTGAAGAAATATTAATTTGCATGCTTGCTTTGTAGGAAATAAAGTCATATCCTTGCATTTTAGCTGTGCATCCAGAAAATTTGTGCAACTCGGATTAGAATAGTTATAGTTAATAAGCGAAAAGTTATAATTGAAGAAGAATTCTAACCGTAATTAATTGAATTAACAAAGCGCAGATTTACTATACTTCTTACCAAGAAATATACCTTTTCTAGTACCAGAATCTCACTACTGGAATCAGTAATTCTAGTCCACCACAATGAGCAGAACGCCCACTTCAAAGTATCACTCATTAATTTTATTCATTTAAAGCGAATCCCAGAGCACGAGGTTTACCGATAACGAGAGTAATTTCCCAAACCCACTTAGGCGTGCCTTGCTATACTTAATTCGATAAATAGCACTGTATTGCAGAACACAATCACGGTTAGAAATATTCACTTACAAACAATACCCGCTATAAATGCAGCATTTATCAAGCGTAGAGAGAAACCATTTTTACGCCTGAAATCCCGTAATGTTCTTTAAATTGGGATATCTTTAAAGTCTTGCAGGGATGATGATGATGTAGAGGGGGGAAAGCAAATGGTATCATGCGAGTTCCTCCCTACCCCATCAGAAGTCTTTGTCTGCTTCGGTGGTGATGAATAGATGTCCCAGTGCATTCTTCTGCGGACAGCCGCATTCGCTGGGTTAAGCGGCATCTTTTTTATACTGCAGTAGAGTGTGCTTCAAAAAGTGTTCTAATAAAGTGCTGATGTGTCGGATAGGTGACGATTAGGGATGAATATCGATCCACTTCGGAGGAGGGCGTCTTTTCATCTCCTGCCCCTTTCTGCAGACTGCAGTTGAACAATGAGAAAGAAAAGGGGGTTTATGAAAGAGAAAGAACAGCTGAAATCTTTTCACTGATCTATGAAATGTGCCTGTTAAAGATGATTTGTCAACGTTTAGGTTTCCTCTATCTTGTATCTGTTGAGACTCGCTAAGTAAAATTTTTTAGGGCTGACTGCGAATATAAGCTAGTTTGTGTTAATCTTCTTTCAGAAGTCGTATGTGAAGCAACTTGGGTCACAGAGAAAGCCTGAACACGAACACAAATTTCAATTGATCATTTATAAGATATTTTTCTATGACATTCGTCTACAAGAAGGACCATGTTTCAGTTTCTCAGTAGAGGACAGAATTTTTGCTTTTCGCTAAATTCGAACAAGGCTTCTTCACTTTTCATTATAAACCAAAAAGGCGAATGCATTAGATTTCCTATAAATATATTTCAAAATAAACTTCATAAATCCATAGATTTTAATATTATTTACATATTTTCCATTCGTCGAAGCAAAATAAGCAGTAGATAAATAAACAAGATAAGTTTCAGATATTTGTGAGTCTATTACAAAGAATGTGATATAATAGGTTTATTTCAAAAGCTTTTTCTCATTTATTAAAAAATAATTTGCCTTTGCGAGTTGATTACTGAAATTATAATGAGCTTCTTTTTAAGAAAATAGTGATTTTTTTTTTTTTTTGAAAAAAGTAACCCTTAAAATATTTTTTTAAAAAAATAACTATTCTGGAATTCTTTTTCATTTTAAAATTTTTTTTATTCTATTCTAATTTTATTGTTTATTAACAACGATTTGTCTTAAAGAAGTTTCATAATTCATCCATTTTCAACATTCCGTCAATCCAATTGCATGACGTGCAAATACAATAGGGAATAACTTATGTATCATATCAGTTTTATTTCCAGAAAATTAAAACAATAATCTGAAAAGTGCAGTGCAAAAAGAAATGTAAAGCTTAGATATTAATGTTTACACAATAATGAAACGATTACTTGAAAAAAAAAGATTTGCTCAAGGAAAATTTTCTTTATAATGAATATCGTCACTTGCTATCGAAACGTCTGTAAAATCGTTCACATTCCTCTAATTTTCTGAATTATTGGCAAAAAGATTCTATTGGCTCAAAATTTGAATAACTGTGAATAAGAAAGGGAGAAAATCGATATGTATGTGTATGCGGTAAACGAATAAGTATAGTATGTATAAAAGTATCGCCGTACTCGGATTACAAACAATTATTTACCTGCTAGAGTTGATAGTAAATATGTGTAATAACACAACAAAATCGTCAAAAAAAATAGAGACTTCAAATATAAAAAAAAGTAGAGATGTTCTTAATATGATTTATTTTTTATCATGCTTCATAACAACAATTTTGTACCATCTACATCTAATCTGTTCACTCATATCGCTTCATCCATATTATTAATAATGCGTAAGTTAATAGAATGGTTAAAATTTAACAGATTTGAAACTTTTTTTTGAAGTGATTGAATCATTTTGAAACACTTCTTAGGAAACAACTGTCATCTGCCTTAAAAATAGATAAATAAAATTAAGAAAATAGAGGTGGGGAAATTCGTGTGGATATTTTCCTGGATTTACTGGTATTTAAAAAACGATTTAACTATCGAGTCTTTATGTTATTTTATTCCGTCTTCATTTTGCATCATTATTCTAAGTTTTAGTTGTTTTAAGTTTGATAACTCAATTTATAAAACATGTTTATTGTATTTTTTTATTAACACTTTGGTGACCGGCAATTTTACACAGAAACTATGTCATGTCACCGGCTACTTTTTTGTAATTGAATATGAAAGTAAAAGGTTCTAAAAAAACTTCGATGAATTTTATTTATACTGAATGAAATGAAATTAAACTTAGGACTTATTTTTTACATCAAAAAGTTCTTCGCCGATATGTTCCGTCATGGTTGAAATTTTTGGAATTTTACGGAAATTCTAATAAAAATGTAAATACTAGGAAAAGTAATTTTTCTGTTATAGACCGGACAAGACTAAACACGATACGGCAAGTTTTTGCAATGTTCTACATCGCCCTCGGTGTTATAAATTGAAACAGATAATGCAAGTGCAATGACGAGTTAACTCGTCACCGGTCAACAACGTTTGGACATGAAAAGACGAGTTAACTCGTCACCGGTCAGCAAAGTGTTAATTATAAAAATGTTTAACATCTTTTATTGATGTTACATGTTCAAAAATATCTTTGATTCGAGTTTGATTTCCTGTTGAACAAAATCAGCTTTTACTAGATTTTTTAGTTTCTTTCTTCTGATTATTTTTTTTACCCCACTTTCACTTTAAATTTCTAATAAGGCTCGATTGTTGGTGCAATTGCCTTCGAGGTGACTACATGCCGAGTGTGAGACATGAAAGGAAACTGAAATTCATCATCCAAAAATAAAAGAAAGAAACGCTTCCGCATTATTAGAGATCTTCCCGCTGCATTTCCTGAATTCCAATCCTCACTGATTCATCCTGTGGTGTGAAGGATTCATTAGGGCGCACAATAAAAGGGAATTTGTAGGAGGATTTGTCTAGCTCATTTTTATTCACTCCACTCCCTGCTTCAGGATAGAATCTGTGTCCAGATTATCGACGGATTTCGTGAACATTTTGAGGCAGATCTCAGAGATTTCGAAATAAGCTCGCTTGAGAGGTTTTATTAATTTTTTTTTGTTCATAATTTTGTTAATTTTAATAGATGGCGACATAAAGGAACAACCGTTAGAGAGAAATGAATGCCAACACTTTTAGAGAAATTAAAACCGTTTTGTGAAAAATCTCATTTGGATTCAAAAATAGTACTGGTATAAATACTTAAAAAAGGTCAAGTAACTCAACGATGTTATTGTTTAGCAGTCTAATCAAACGAATTAATTGTTTCAATTTATGACTGACTACCTGTGTCAGTTTATTGTGTTACATTATGAAGTGCTCATGTATCACAATAATACATAGGAGCGCAATTTTTTTTTAGATGGCATTCTAACATTTAATATTGAACTCAAATTAGTTTTTGTTTGTTATATATTGTAAAAAATTAATCAAAGAACCATTTTACGTTTAAAATCTTAGCAGAAACAAATTTGCTTTTATCGTGAGCTTCGAATAATGACCTGTTCTTAGATATTGCTGGTATTCTTTAATAATCTTTCTAATTTTATAGTACATTTATTCTATCATTTTTAGATGCCAAAATTAAGCTCAAAAACTGTAAATTTTTTTATAAAGTAATGCAGCATATACAATGCATTTTTTCCGGATTTTATATTAACGAATTATAGACTGTTAATTTAGGAAGAAATTTTATGTTATCAAATTGTTTATTTACCAAATCGAAAAGATTTCATCACAGCATTATAACATTTTCTGAAGCAGAATGCAATCTACCCATTAATTATTAAATGTTTAAAAAACCATTAAAAACAATTCCTACTTTAAAATCACATTTGTTTTCATACGCCTTAATATATTAAATGAAGACGTTATTATTTTATTTTTTAAATTAAAAATCTTTCATTATTATTTTATTTAAATAACAAAACTTATCCTTTGAAACCAGGCAAAAAAGTAATATATATATTTCTGAGCAAAAATAATCTCTATTCAAAGTTGAAACAAATCTTTTCTCAATTGTTAAAGGATTTCTGGTGATATTTTTCGCAAAATACTTTTCTCAATTCGTTAAATTTCATCTAAACTTCGTCTCTTTCCATTCTTTCAAATTATTTCTTATATTGAAGACAAATGTTCTTATTATCATTCGATGCCCTCGCTCATTGGATAAATTATAACATAATTCAAATCTGCAATTATTTTATCGTCATTACTCTTAAAAATGAAATTACTCTCAAAAGTAAATGAGAAATGTATAATTACAAAAACATTGATGCATGTTAGTTTTTTTTTTTTTTCGGAAAGAATTCGTTTTCGAAGAAACTACATTATAGATTAATTTTTCGAAATCTAATCATTGATAAGAACATCTTGTTACAAACTCATAGCCTTTAATCTTTTTGCATAAACCAATTAGCTGCGAATTTTGCAACAGTATCATTATTTCTTTTTTTCGGTTGTTTTGTTTATCCGAGATCTGTTATTTCTTTTTAAAATGCAGAATCTTTTAATTCTAGGATTTAAGGCGGGTGAACAATTAGACACGGTATTGGATTTTCAACCGGGGGAATCCCGAAGTCTCTAGATTTTGTTTTGCATATTTTTAAAGTAATCTAGTCTTGTCCTTTCATTTAACTAATAACGGAATATTTGTTTATATTTTTATAATTTCGAATTAAAATCAAGTGTCATTTAATTTTGAGCGTTTATTCTTAGGATTTTTTTACAGTTTATGTTCACCTTTAGTTCATTGGGATTTTTTCTCAGTTTAGTTGACTAACTTGCAAGTCAATGACTGAAAAATTTTGCACAAGAAAATCTAGATTGCATTAAAAAGATGTTATAATTTTTGATTGTAATAAGTGGACTGTGAATTTAAAGATGAATATCTTTCTTTTATATCAATTTTTAATGTTTTGTGTTTTGAAAAAAAATGTTTAAATATCATTTTTTATAAATACCTAGGTAAAAATAAGTGCGATCTAAGTTGAATAAGGACCGAAAATTCCATCAGTTAGCTATTAAGTTGGACGTTAAAATCAATTTTACAACTCTTAAACGACTGATTTCTTGGTTGGTTACTTTATTAATGTTAAGTCCTCTGTATGGAAGCTTTTAATTAAAACTACTTTTAAATTTATTATTTACTTTGAAGAGATATTAATCTTACTAGTACGTCTTGTATAAATGTAAACAATATTTTAAAACAGTGGCTATACGATATTTAACTTGTGTTTTGTTTATCCTTAACCTTGACTTCCTTTCTAAATTTACCACTCTGTATCTTTTGTTTTCTCGTTAGAAAACTCTACTTGGACTTTTAGAAGTGCTGGTAACTATTCCGAAGAATGTTTTTATTTAATTCCCGTTTGAGACAAACCGTTTCTTCTGTAGGAAAAAATAAATTACTAGGTTTCTCTTCGTCTAAACGAAACGCTCTTTTTAGCGACTTTGTGTTAGTGATTTTTAATTTGTTTTATTATTATCTTCTGTATGTCGAAGTCATATGGCTTGAAAAAAAATTTGTATCTTAGTTTATTTGTATGAACATTTTTCTTAAACAAAAATATTTCATCGAAAGCTTTCATTTAGAGGATTTAAATCTTTCAGAATTTGTAAAAAGAGTTGGAGAGGGAATTAATTCGACTTTTATCTGCTAATCAAAGGAAGAGTTAACATACTCCGAAAGTTTAAAAATTAAAATAAATTATTGGTGAGAACAAAGAACGGAAGGAATGAAACGAATTGTAAATACATTTTTTAAAAACATATAGAGAATAGCAGGTTAGCTTTCATTTATTCAAACTCATTATTTATAACATTTCATCTTCTAATAGTCATCTATTTTTATTTAAAAGTCTATTTTCATTTCTCGAAAATAATCAAGCAATTATTTATTTAGGAGATAACGAACCAATCACTATGGTTAGTATCTTGCCTCCGCGGAGCCGAACTGGGAAAAAGACAACCATCAATTTTGCATATTCGATTTAATCTTCGAAAATTCCAATTGTGGTGCAGGAAGTCGAATTACGGGTCCAATCACATTACCATTTCCTAAAAGTGAGATAAAATAACGCATGCTTGAGGTGGGAACCTCCCCTCTCCGGTAGGCGCACCCCCAGGAAAAATAATAAAATAAAATAAAATTCGGCCAAACTCCCCCTTCATGGGGAGATAAATATGTGTGCACATATATGTATATACAGCAAAGATGCTGTGAGCCGTTAATAATGAGATGTGCATAGCAATCAATGACTCATAATGGGGATATTTGCGCCTCTGTGCATACACACTGTACGTCAACGTATTCCCAGTTTATGTTGAAATAACGCTTCAATGTGACAGGAACGTACGTTACGATGTGACGGGTACTGGAACATTCTAATGAGTCTGTCACAACGCAAAGTAAGATATTTAAGGAGCGAAGAGAGAGGTTGACAGACATTAAATTTAACAATGGCTGCTACCTCTCTTATAATTATGATTTTTTTCTTTCTTATTCTCTCTTAAGCCGAGCTGAGCAGGAAAAAAGGCAATGCTTACAAGTTATAATTAGAAGCGGCGATGAATCAAAAGTTCTGCTCTTGGCGCTTTGTCAAAAGTCGTGGAGTACTACGAAGATATTGTGGAACGTTTGACGCTGTCTTTCTGTTAATTACTGCACTTAGAACAGTGAGGAATAACGCTAAATTAATGAACTGTTAAAAGACGGCTCGAAAGAATTTCGGTTGACTATGACTTTTTATTCTTACCTGGCTCCTTTGCGAAGTTTAATAAACTAAACCTTTATTAACCTTTGTTCTACTTCCTCGAGCTGATCCACCTACTTTAAAAGTTGCCATTCTTTTGGAGAGAAAAAGAATAATAGGTTTCCTTATATGACATTCAGCAAGTTACTTTGTAGATTACTTCCAATTTTAAAACATTGTTTCTTCGTAATTTTTAACAAGAAATAAACTTATGCATCCATAGGGCGGTGCTTTATTTCCTTTATACTATAATTAAAAGGATATAATTTATTTTTAAGTAGAAATGTGCTTATAAAATTAACCTAAAATACTTATTATTCAGCTTGTATGGCTTAATTAACTCCCTTTTTGAATTCCAACTTGCTAAATATGAGTTCAACAAAATATATAATCAGAAATAACATAATTATGGTGTAAATCTTTTGTATCTGATATGAGATGTAAATGTTACTTTGCAAGAAATTATAAATTCCTTGAGCTGATAAATGGTTTTATTCTTACATTGAACTCCTTTGTTGGTTGAATTGTTTCGTTGAAATTCTGTTTCATGAATAGTTTAGTTTATTTTCATGTTTTAATTCATTTGTAAAAATTATTTTCGAATATTTACTTTACCATGTTAATATATTTTTCCTCTCGAATTAATGGAATAGGTTTCTTGAATCATAATGGCGTTGAATTTTCAACTACATTTTGCAGAGATGGTTTTAAAACTTCTCAGAGTAATAATCTGCTGAATTTGCGATAACCGTTTAATTAGAATGATGTATAAATAACAATTTCTCCCTAAAATTATTAACATTTTCCACCATTTAAAAGAAAAATATAAAAATAGCTCGTCTAATGACAAAGGCACAAATAAATATGCCAACAGTTTTGTAGATTTTTGTTTATTTTAATCGGGCTAAAAAAGACAATATATATATATATATATATTATTTTAAATCATTTCCTTTTTCTGAAGTTTATCTAATAGCCGATTGTTTTCCATCCAGAAGAAATTTCCAAAAATATCCCCGAAATTTCGTGTCGCAATTTGAATACCTCCATTTTATTTCAAGATTCTCCAAACAATTTTCACGAAAACCATTAATCATTTTTTTTGAACCGTCGCACTTCCACGAATCCTTCAATACACGGAAAATCTTCCACGCCCTCTCAAGCAAAATGATATGGTCGCCGCATTCTTCTTTATGTCCAACAACTAAAAGATCTGGACACTCTTAGTACGTGCCGCGATCTGGAAATGAGAAATAGTACAGTCCAGTTTTTGCAGCGACTGTATGGCGCCACTTCTACGTGCTGTAAATTTTATCGATTTGGCCGGACCGGGAAAGGGTCGTTTTTCCGTTGTTCCCCAAATAACAGTAAATAGAATTCCTTCGTGAATAGAATTGAACTCTACACCGGAAGGTGGATTCGGATGGCCGATGTATAGAGAAAGGGAAGCATAATTCTCTTTATCTTTCTGGGGTTATACGGCAAAACATCCTGGGATTTTGATACCTTGGAGAGAAAGTGGAGGTGAAAAAGGATGTCGGGGGGGGGGGGGGCATAATGGAAAAGAAGGGATGGTTGTCTGTTCGTCTGTACAGGAAAATGCCCGTCTTCGGTTGTATTTTGAGAGGTCGAAATCTTCTTTTAAATTCAGACAAAGCGGGTTTGTGTTGGCGGTACCGAGAAGGTGATGTAAGCTCGTGCAATCTGTCAGTAATGTAATGGATGGAGCTTTTATTTTTGCTGACTGTTGAGTGGTTTAGTGGTGTAGAAGGGGAATTACGTGCACGTCAATGTTTTCTTAGTGCGGGGATGGATAGATAAGCGTGTTCTCTGTTAGTGAATTTGCAGAAAGACGCTTGAAAAAAGTTATCACCATGGAAATAGTAATTACTGTCAGATTTCTTAATATCTTAAAAAGTTCAATATGTGTGCGTTCTTTCAAATATTATTGTCGAAAGAAGAAAAGAAAGGCTTATAATTTCGGGTTATTCAAATTTGAAATTATATTCAGTGGTCTGTTTGTCTTATATATACTTAAAAAGTGGATAATTACTATCACACTTTATACTAATTGTGAAATAAAAACTTGTTTCTATATATCTCAGGCTTATTGCTGTAACTCATATAACGGTATTTGAATGTGAAAAAAATTGCGTGCTAAGCGACATTTCTTTATTCTTTCAAGTACATACTTATAGTGTAAACAGATCTTAGCCCAATACTAGGTAACTGTTGAGCGTGACATGCTTCACTAAAATTCAACACTTTTGTACTTGATTCTCAATTATTTATTTATTAAATTATAATATTTAAGCATTTTTTTTAAACTCAAAATAATATAATCCAAAAAGATGATAAACAAACGAAGAGATAGAATAATTATATTTTAATTCGTTAAATACTTCACTTTTTTAATATAAATTCTTAATTGAAACGACAGTACGTGCCCCAAATGGAAGGTATTATCTAATTATATAGTTTAGAGAACTGAAGTGTTAAGCGATTTATAACATTTCATTTAAATTGTTGTATGGAGGGGGGAACCTTGAATTTTTAGATATGATGATGCCATTCTTTGACATTATGTTCCATTAATTTTCCAATAACTCTTTATCTGTTGTTAGCTGAATCGATTTTGCTGGTTCAAATCGCAGTTCGGAAAGAAAAAAAACAAATTTCATTTGCTTTTGTTTTTATATAAATATTTAAATTGTAAAGTATAAATTTAAACGCCGTGTTAAATTATAACCAATAATTCTTGTGTTTAGCTTTAAAATAAAAATGCGATAGAAACAATTTTCTTTTGGGTCGAATCTACTGACCTGAGTTAACTCCTCCATTATTACAAGTAACTCGTCGATTTAAATCAAATGGGATATTTTTAACTTGTTAATCAGGTAATTAACTCATTTCATTTTGCATTGAAATATTTCGTTATATCCAGTTAACAGGCTAAAAATCGATCCATATTTATTGCTTTTGCCATGAAAAGGGAGATATTATCAAGCCCACACAACACTAAAAAGTAAATTTAAAATATGCATTCAATCTCATATATATATATATATATATATATATATATATATAATATAAATTTGTCTGAATAGAAAGTTGCAGACAATTTGCAGTGTTTGTGCAATTCAATTTTCGTATATTTTGTTCAGACTTCTCAGAAATATTAATATAAAATCAGTTAGTCTGGAGTCAGTTCAGTCAAGTTGCAAAATTTCTGGATTCTTGCCAGGCTGAGATTCCAAAACCATTGTCGTTAGAATTTGTATGTTTGTAAGACAAAATTCTGAATTATAAAGTTTGCTATTTATAAGTTAACTTTTCGATTTGATGAATTTATTATGTAATGAAGCAATATAATTTGCGCGTAACATTTGAAATGAAAAAGAAAATTAAGCATAAAAGGGCGAAGAAATAATTACTGAACTTAATTCTGCAGATAAAGTATAAATGCTTATATAAATTATCGAAACTATTGTTTGTAAAATCATCATTATTATTATTATTCATGAATGAAGTTTTTTGTCATTTGAAAAATATTTTCTTTCCGTCTGTTTACCTATGGACATAAAGCTAGAAAATTCTTTTAAATTTGGACTTCTTAAGCATCGAGTCGCCCCACCCCAGTTGGCAACTAAATATTGGATTCGACTTTTTCTTTTAGCTTCTTCAATATGTATAGAAATAATTAGCTAGGAAAATTTTAAATAAAAATTCACAATATCCGATTTTAATTACATTTTCATTTAATTCTTATATATCAATGTTTCATTTCATATTGATTTACCAAGGAGTTGGACGAAGTTTCCAACAAAAATGGAATCATGAAATTTGTTTTCTATGTTAAAAAGGACGCCAAATGTAAAATCTTTTCAAGATTTTGATTTAGGTGGAATTGCCAATCAGAGAATATTGGTGTTTTAATGTTTTTTCGAGCTAATATGATATTCCATATCAAAATTCAAGGTTTGAAATTAAAATAAAGCAAGTGTTTTTTGAATCAAGATTTAAAGAATGTCTTCGAAGCGAAGTATTTTAAAATATTTTTTTTCTCTAATTTATGCTAATTCTGAACAGCATGTGGATAATAATAATTGATTTCTCTCCAGAATCTTTTTTACTTAGTTTAGCTATCTTAAAATTTAAACGATTAGAGATTTTTTAATAGAAGCGATTAATCGTATATTTCCAGTATCATCTATTCTAAAATTGAAAATTAAATAAATAACCAAGTATAGTATATAAATCGACTGCTATTATTACTCCTTTATTTAAATTGGAGCAAACTTAAAATTTTGCAAAATGTTATTTTAGGGACAATCCTAAAATGCGTGATTCATCTTTCTGTTTGTGCTCTGTTTCCATCATTTTTTACTCAATTCGAAACGAAACTAATACAATTTAGAGCAACATGGAGAAGATAGTTGCTGCAGAGAGCGATCGCATTATTGCGCTTCGTTTTCCCTGACCTTCACCAGAAATGGAACTCAGCTGCAGCAAAGTAGTGGATCAAGATACTTCCTCCATTAAGCTGTTTAATATGTAGATGTGAAAGATCTAAAACTTAGGGGCGGACTCTCAACTTGTAGGCTTCGGACGGACGCAAAGGAACGACTTCGCATGTTACTCTAATTTACGTAAAATTAATGCTTTGTCGTGCACTGCGGTAAAATGTAGGTCAATCCGATAAGATGCTACTTGCGCCATCTGTTGGAAGACTCAAGAAATGGAGGAAAGGAACCACAATCGACCGTGAAGCTCAGGAGCAGGATAAATTGATGAGCTTATTTTTGAGAAGAATAAAAATAAATTCTATCTGATGTTGTTGGAATATTAAAAATAGGGAGAAGGAAGGGTTGGAGAAAAGCAATTTCTGTTGTAATATTGATTTGCATGTAAAAGAGCATCGTACATTTTTTCTTAGCAAATACTTTTTAACTCAATTTTGTTAATACTAAAAAAGTCTTTACTAAATTTAATAGTAATTGACTAAGGCACTATTACTTCATTATATATAAGTTAAATTTCTTAGAAAGAAGGTAATACTAAAATAAGCATGTTTCGATTAATTTTAGAAATGATTTTGATAGATAAAATAAAAACAGCCATTTTAATGTTTAAGTTTGAACTCTAAGTTCTGTTTATTGCAATTTCTTATTAAATAAAACCAATACGCTTTACTTAAGATGTATTGATATTTTCGAAGCATAAAGAAATATTAGACCATTTAACCTTTACAAATGCTTACATTAAACTGACTGTAATGTTGAAATATGGCAGGTATCTTGTAAAAAACTAGCGCGAAAATGTCCAAAACTTCTTTATTGATCGTTGTATAAAATTGTATGATTCTCTATATCGTGAACTATAATAAAAGAATTTCATTAAATTAGATTTTTAATTATATATTTAGGTAATGTAACTTATTTTTGAGAGTTAAAAAAAGCACAAAAATATTATTAAAAGTTAGTTAAAACTGTGGATAAATCTAATTTTACAGGGTACAAAAAAAAAAACATGCGCACTGTCCTTTTTGATATAAAAAGGGACAGAGGAGCAATTAATTGTTGAAAAATTCAATTCCAGATTTTAATGAATCTATACATTTTTAGACAACTTCAACCCCCCCTCCCCCCAAAAAAAACATTTTTAAAACAAAAATTTTGTCTACCTTTTGACGAGAAACGCGATGGCTGAAACAAAAGCGAGAAGTTAAAAAAGATGGACTTTGTTGCTGTGTCTTTCCTCCAAAATTGTAAATTATCTAGTTTTGGAATGAATCTATCTCCGAGAAGTTTGTCTATCCGGGTGGATGTGAACAAAATACTTTGTGCTAGTTGGGTGAAATTTGTCTTGTACTTTTTTTATTGCCAAAACTATGAATGCATATCAGATTTGTGGCAAAAGCCTTCTTGACTAAAAATCAGTCTTTCAATATATTTATAAAGTATTCAGTATATTTATAAACGGCATAATTTGAAAACGAAATTAATAAAATTGAAATTGAGATCAATAAAATTGCATATGGGGTCTCGGTATAATAATTGTAAATTTGGTTCTATCAACCGAAAAAGTGTCCAAATGCATATTCGATTACTCTCACTGTGCTATGAAGCACTGTTCTAGAAGTTGAAATTTTCCTTTTTCGGTTATATTTTCAATTCTAAAACTTTTCTATTGACACTTTCATACCTCCTTCCGTAAAGAATATTGTCATAATGCAAAAAGCAGTGTTTTTAAAGACAGATGAGCAGATAGAATTATAAATAGACTGCTTCAGACTGTAACCTCTTTAGTGAGATTTGCGAGTTTTGAATACAATGTAACTTAACATTATTATCGAAATGAGCTTTAAGATTTTTTTAAATATTATAGCGGCGTTTATTTAGGGTTGTGATAGTGCCTTAATAATGCTTAGTCTATAAAACATTTATAGATAGGTATCTTAAAATTATATTTCATTTTTCATAATTCGATTTCGTGCAAGTTTCAAATCAGGTAGCATTGGCAGTTGAGAAACTGATTATATTAATATTAATGTATATTTAAAAGTCAAAATCTGTTATAGCGCATACATATGCACAAAAAATAACAGAGCGCAATTTTAATAAATAATTTTGCATTTAAAATTTGTTTTGGAATACGATTCTATGAATGGATTAATAAAGATTTTTTTAGTTTTATCGGAAGCCACGCTTCAATCCTTTCTAATTATTTTGTTTCAGCAATAATTGTAATTCTATGGTATTGAGAAACCTTATTTTTACCTTTCAGTATGAGATAATTTATTTAGAATCAACTCTTACAAATAGGCCGAAATACGTTTGTCGCAAAGCAACTTGCTATTTATATAAAAGCTATAATTCTGTAATATAATCGAATTAAGTACAGTATAAGTTGAACTCGCTAGCCCCAGGAAATTGCGGGAGTGGAAAATTAAATGACGCTATTTGAGTAACAAATCTTTCAGAAGATCCTTTCGAGCGGGTAAATTAATTAAACTAGTTTAACTAGTTAAGTAACCACATTTCAATTATCCTTAACTAATCTCCATGAGCTGAAGCATCTAATGATTAATTTTTGGCTCGCGTTATTCCAATTACTCCACTTATTGCATTAATTCACTTCTTTATGGATACTATTCCTGAATTGAACTGTTTATTTCAATGCACAAAGTATAGGCATTTTGGGACCTTAAGCATTACACATTATGAGGCCTCTCGTTTAGTGAATAGGACAATTTGCTTGCCCATTTCAGCATATTTTTAACTTAATCAATTTTTTAATTATTTATTCTATTTTTTTTCTTAATTTTGGTAACTTGCTTCTTTTTATATTTATTATGATTTGTAACTGTGTAGCATCCACAGTTGTACACAATACTAAGCAAGCTGGGGTTTTTTGTTTATAAATACTGTAATAGCTAAATGAACATATTAATGCAAATTAAGGCTAAATATATTCTGATATTTTATAATTCATTGGATTTATATTTTTTATAATTTTATTTGATAAAAACTAACATTAATAAATCGACTTACCTGCAGTCTTTCCGTTCTAGCGTTATTAGGCAGTTCCCTAATCTGTCTAGTCGGAAAATCGCCATTGAGAACCGTTAACCAACTGTATTTTCACTACTATCTAATTAGATGGCAGCTCTGTTATGAAAGTACTTATTTAGTGTAAATAATATTAACTCAACTAAGAGATCATAAAAGCCCTTGAAATGATTATAAATTAGATGTCATTTTTGCATAGAATTATCAAGTTTATGGAGACTTTAAATCGGATATCGCAGCTGAGGGGTTTGGGAAGAAAAAACATTCATTTCGAAATGTGGAGAAAAAAAAACATTGCAGGTGTTGGATTGAAATCAATTAATATGATATTACGTCACAAATGGATATGCAGATATCGTCTGACACTTTAACAATTCATTATCTTATAATTCACCGTGATGTCACGTCCTTTTTCCTCAGTTAGATGTGCAATAAATTCCCAGATTAAATTAGCGCTTCTCACTTGATGTATGACAGTTAAGAATGAATTTATTTCAATAACCAATCTGTTACGTTTTTAGGTCAAAGTATGCAAAATAAATGTAATCGAAATTTCATTCAAAATTATATGTATTTTGAATAAGAAAATTTTGAAAAATATTCTGTTATGTTTAAAATATTTAATCATAATTTTTAAAAAACGCTTTTGTAATAAGCACCTACTTACTCAAGAAGTGACTACCATCTAAATTTGTTAGCTTTAAAACCAAATATAAGTTTTTATCGCGATCTGCAAATAGGATGGCAGCTTTATACACATTATCATGTTAAAACAGTACGTTGGTGCATCTAAACTTCTTTTTGTATAATAAGAAATGAAAAAAGACATATCGCAGCGTTCGAAAACATATGGCCACTTGTTGCATTCTGTACACTGTGGACTACATTATTTATGCTGTAGTTTAGCTGTTCTAACTTGTCTGGAGTAAATACGAAATAAAATATTATAAATGACTTAAAATAAAGGATAAAAGATAAGTTCCTGGGTAAATCTATTGAAAATCTATATTACGTCTAAGCCCAAAAATATTGAGAAATAACCTCCTGTAAAAAAAGATATATCCGTGTCAATTTTTGAGACACCCAATGTATACAGTTAAATCATGGATGAAAAAACTGTGACTAGAGTATCGGGAACATATGGTAAGCGGTTATGCAACTTCTGCCCATAAATCAGTTTTTCATTCACTCGCCTCTTTTCTGAAAATATTGTATCTTTCCGAAAAGTCACGCTCTGTTGGTTTTTTATGGCCCATGAAACAAGAGAGGGGAGAAGAAAATAAGCAACTGGGGGTGTTTTTTTCTCTTTTTTTTATTATCTAAAGATACCGTTGGAAAATGTGGCTTCATGTTTTGTGGTTACCTGTTCAGATTAGTTTACTTTTAAAATCAAGCTGCTACTGACTCCATTTTATACAGAAACACATTTATTTTAACTTCTTAACTAGAGAATTAATTCATTTCTCAATGAAATGTATCGTCGTATGTGATTGAAAAGTTATATATAAATACATACAGTGTATGGGTGTGGATCGTTGTACAAAATACAAAGTAATAGTAGAACATTTTTTTAAAACAATGAGCTATTTACTGTATACTGAGGCTAAATTTGTATAAATAATAAACTATTATGAATTATCTGAACATATTGTCAGTGAATTGCTTTGAACGGATTAAAATATGCAACAAAATAATATGAAAGTTTAAGATACTAATTGGATTATCAATACTTAAATTTAGAAATATAAGAAAATGTTTAAATAATTTCAAAAATAATATACTGAATAAAAAAATTTTTAAGCATATCTTTTATTATTGTTATAAGAAACTGAAATTTCGTTTATTTTGATTATTTCCAAATTTATAGCCGTTAATTTATAATTCATTATTATGATTATTCCAAGGGTTGACAAATGTCAATAAACTTTTCATACAGGATTTGCTCATTGCAATAAGGCAGTTATTCGCGTAATTTGAGCAATCTTTCTATCTTTAATAATTTAAACCTTTCGCGACGGCGTATTTTTCTGAAAACCATACCCAGAATTCGGAATTTGGAAATCAATTGTGCTACTTTGTCTTTTTCGCTCTTAAATTCTTTACGCACATGATGTGCAATCTGTCTCGAAAGGATTAAAAGAAAAATTGTATCCTTCTCATTAGTTCTCTTCCTTGAACTGGATAACTCATCTACAAACTTGACCATTATTTTCACCTTCTTTGCAACATATCCTTCGTTGGTTCGAATCCAGTCAATATTATTTAGTTACCGAATTCACATAGAGAAAATGTTTAGCTTTTACTATGGTATACATAAAACATGTCATGAAGACCACTTCAATAGGTAGATTTCTTGAAAGTGTGTGTAGTAAATAAGTCATTTGATATGAATGAAAATTCTGTATTATCCCAAATACTAAAATAAAGAACTAGTTAAGGAACTGTTTTCAAATGCTTATTTGTCTATTTTTCCATTTCCAGATATTCCAGATCCCGCTGGTATGCCTCTGATCATGGGCTTCACCTCTCGCTCAGTCAACCTATCTTGGGCGCCAAGTACGGACAGCCATAACAGTCCGATTCTTCATTATATCATTCATGTTAGGTAAGTGAACGATTTTGAGTTTCAAGCTCTTCAGAACAAGAAAGACAAACTGAAATTCTAAAACGATCTAAATGAGTAAAATCTAATCTTATGTAAGGGAAAAAATCCTTTATTTTTTTTTCTATTAAGGTATAAATTTCTTAATATAACTATCGATAGCTGAAGATTTCATTTACATCTAAGAAATAAATATTCGATAACATCTATCACTAATTAGCATTTTCAAATATGAAATATGTATACGAAGCATTGACAGCTTCCCAAACTTTCTGTTTAACTAAAGTTCTCTAGCCTACTTCCACTTAAAATGAGTTCCAAAACATGTTCAATATGCAAATGGTATTTATTGATTTCTCAGGGTTTTTCAGAATAATTGCAATGGTTACAAATGACTCCCATTTCCTTGTGGACCACGATTACAAGGAAAATTTGAATTCAATACAAAAGAAAAGAGTTTTGTTTGCGCGCGTAATAATTATCTTTGTGACTTCTGTTGGTTACATTGATAACTTCTATGCTCACATTCTATTCTTTTACTGTTGCATGCAAAGGGAACGAAATTAAGACTCAAGAATTAAATATAGAAGATCAAGATCGCCACAAAAAGAACATACACGTGACTGTCGAACATGCATTAACATTAATAATCAAACGCAATGCACAGCGTGTGACTTGAAATAGGTATATCTGGGATTTTGCTTGTGTAACCAAGAGAAATCACATAAAATAGTTATTATACTCATAAGCAAACTTTTAAGCTTCCTTCTTATTTTGTTCAAACTCTACAAAATATGTTTTCTTTTCAATTTTAGGCGAAGATATTTTTCACATCTCTTTATTACAATAGGGGTTACCTTTCAAACGCACGACACAAATATAATTTTTGAATAATTTAATTTTACTCAGCCAATAGTTATGTGCGAAATCAGAATTAAATTATAAATAAATAAACGTTAAGGTGCAGTTTTGAGTTTAAAAAATTGTCGCATGTGTAGAAACGGCTCTGCGATAAGAGTTTTACGTTGTGAAAGCGAATAGACATATTTAAACTGTAAATGCATTTTTGATGGATGCTGGAAAAGGAAACAGAGAAAATTCTTTATAAAATGTGAAGTGAAATGAAATATAAATCTGAGAACAAATGATACCACAAAAAACACTGAAACGCTGATAAACACTGAAACAACACAAAAAACACTGAAACAAATGATACCACAAAAATTTTAAATCAATTCATAAACATTCTTGGTGCCATATATTCGCCATTTTTAGTAGAAAATATATGGAACTAAAATAATTTTTCCTTCAGCATCAATAAAAAACGAGAATCTATAGCTTCTATTGCAGATAAATAAGTGAAACTTTATATTCAAATGTTGTTTTTTATATTTAAAGAAAATCTCCTCTTAGTGGCTTTCTTTTTCTCAAAAGTTGACGATGTGAATTCTGCACTTCAAACAAACAAACAGATTTGTGTATTATAGAAAAGATAAATTTCTGTTTTATTGTATACTTTGCTAAAATGCTGCCTTAATTTGAAAATAAAATTGTTTATTCTTCTTGCTTTATCTTCTGTCTTGGTTGATAATTTAAGGCTGGAATATTCACTATAAAAGAGTCACGAGGAAGTTAAACCGGAAAAATTGGCACATTGCAATAATCAGACCTCGTTTTTCCAATACTAGCGTGAATTATTTCTTGCGTCCAATTCATCCGTATGTTAACCCTCGGCGGTTCAACTTTCTAATTTTTTCCTCTTCCCTGGAGTCTCATTCTTTATTGCACCCTGTCAGTTGCTATGGAATTACAACACAAACCAGCCTTTTACTACACACCCATTTCATTTTACCAGAAGCTTTTCCTCATCTGTACAATCCCCCTTAATCATTTATAGAATTCGGAATCTAAACTAGGCTCTATTTATTTTCATAGCCTCCTTTCCAATCCAATCAACCGACCGCTTTGAGAGCGGCTTTTCTAACTGAAGGGGGTCGTCGTGTTTTTTCTATTGACGCACCAAGGGAGACCGGGTTTGTAGTCTCGCTGAAGGGGTGTAAATTTTCCCCGCAATTCGTCGAGGGGAAGCTTCATTAGTGGTTATTTAGACGTTGACTCATGCTGAGATGTGGGGTGTTTTCGTTGATTCTATCACCCTTACCTTTGTGGGGATAAAGGGGATCTTACCGATTCGTTGAAAGTGAATCAAGACTGTAGATACAGAATTTCACTAAAAACCCTTTTAGGCATTCCTAAGAGTGCTTAAATATTTGCTCGTTATGTACTCGAAGGCTTATAGACGTGCATAGGCATCTTATTACATTAGGCCTACTTTTTCTGTCATCCTATTCATAAAACTTACTAATGAGTAATGCGAGTTTTAAATTAATTAATATGGTCGGAATATTGACTGGTGTTCTACTTTATATTGATCGAAGCTAGGGAAGGAGGAGTTCTACTTCTTCTACTTCTAGGGAGTTCTAGTTCTACTTCTAGGGAAGGAGAGTCTTCTACTTTCGCTTCGGAAACTAGAAGCCCTAAAAATAAATGTTCAATATCATAACTTAGTGATGCTCTGTATACAACTAAATATTTTTTTAGTGTTATAATATGGTTTTTTTTTAGTGTTATAATATACAACTAAATATTTTTTTAGTGTTATATATACCTGTCTGAAAGTCAGAACAGGTCTGAAATGTGTTTTTCATTCAATATGTCATCTGTTCAGATATTCAGTTCATGATGACTCAAGACAGCAAGAAAATTTTTTAAATATAAAATTGCTTGTTTGTTTTTTGTTTATTTGAGATTTTGAGTTACATTCCTAAAGTGTAGGAGCAAACGCAAGAGAAATTGGTCAGCTTATTAAATCCGTTGTAGGAAATTGACATTAGATAGTGAACAAGATAGATGCATTATAATCAACGTCCATTTTAATCCGAGGCTAGTGTTACAAAAATTTGTAAAAAGGGTCGAATGGAAGACTCAGAAGATAATCGGTGCAAATCAATAAATATTTTTAAAAAATCCTTGGTTCCTTTAAAAAAAATAAGTTGTAAAAAAAAGAATCATTTTTTTAAATACCATCTTCTATTGCAATACTCTTTTTTGTGGATGTTTAGATGCTTTACCCAATGAAAATTTTAATAATTAAAAGATCCTTGCAATACGAAAATCATTGTCAGAAAAAGTTAACTTATGCTGATTAGTTTCCGAGCCTTTCGATTAATTACTCAGTGTTATGAGTTTTAAATTACTATTTGCATTTAATTACACATTTACTTTTGCATCTTAAAGAAAAACTATGTTTTTGGAATGTCGCTTACAATTGATTCTGTAATTAATTTTTCTTCGTTAAGGAAAACTTAATTGTTGTTTAAGAAAAAAAAAGCTTCCAAAATAATTACAATCAGTGAAGTAAAGCCGCTTTAGTAAAAGTCTTTGCATAAAGAAATGAATCTTAAGAAGAAAGAAAGAAAGTTGAAATTGATTTTTGGAAGAACTAAAAACTGCGTTATGACTGCATATTTTGAAAGTTTTAATGAATAAATTAATATGGAGTGGAATGGATTTTAAAATTATGGGTTAATTGAAATGCTGCTGTATTTCTTATTTTGATAAGATTTTATTGAAAGAGCGTGAGCATAACTCTTTCAAATGCAGTGCATTTGAACCAAAGGAAATCTTTTGAAAATAAAATGTGTGTGATAGTCATCCCTTTGTTTGAAAGAGTTAAAAATTTTTTGTTTGAATTTCAAATCTTTGAGTCGATGTTATCTATCTTTGCACAAGCCAATTAAAGTTATATTTCATTGGAAAATTCAGAAATGTGGATACAACAAATACATACAATAATGTTTGCTTTTTCAAAGTGCATTACTTATTCGTGGTTATCTCGCGACCTATGGATGTCTTTTCAATTAGTCAATTTATTAATTAGTTATCAGATGTATAATTAAAAACTTATTGCTATAATAAGTAAATTTATAATGCCATAATGAGTATAATTCGTATCTCAAGTCAAGAATATCGTTAAGAAGTAAATGCTCTTTCGCCTTAGTGTGAAAGTAAAGAGGATGAATACATCAGAAACATAAAACTTAACAAGACAAGTGTAACTAAAAAGATTACAATGAAATCTGCTGTGCATATTTCAATGTATCATGTCAGAACATAATTTCTTGAATGGCCAAGCACCACGTTAAATTATATTTTTATTCATTTTAATTGTTTCATTGAATTAGTGACTTAAGTATTGCAAACGATCAAAAAAACTTTTTCTTGCATTTATTTTCTAAAAAAATATCACAATTCCTATTTATTTCATTTCATATAATCACGTGTTCAAACTTAAACTTTTATAGGTTTTATTTGCTGTAATAATAAACTTATTTTTTAAATCAAAGATTTTGTAAATGCAATGACAACGCGTTGTTAAAAGTTGATTTTTTGAGATGCTCGTGCAGATATATTTTTTTTATTTTTCGCCTACGGATTAAAATTTTTATTTTTCACCTACAGATTTTTATTGACGACAAAAACCTTTTTCCAAAAACAACATGTTCTGATATGATAATAAGATTTCAAGATCGGGAAAAAAATTGATTACTTATTCTCGCAGACTGAATATTAGTGAACCTTATATCTGCTGTGGAAAGTGGCCCTACTAATATTGAACGCTTTATTCAATAGCTCTAGGAGCATACTCTCATCTTGTTTAGACTTAAGTTGTAAAGTCAACATACTAATATTTATTTTTGTGATGCTTCTCATTTCCATTATCCTTGTAATCTCTTCTCCACTTGTTCCCCATTGCTATGCTATTAGTTGCACAAAATTAAAAATGAAGATTTAGATTTTCGGGAGTGTTAAGTAGCACCTTTGATATTAAAGAATGAAATGACGAAATTGGTTTTGGGTTTTTTAAATGAGGGTTAAAAATATCTTGACATCATTTTCATTTACTTTTTGTGTTCTTCTTGCATCATATGCACTTCTTACACTGCATATGATCCAGTGTAAGAAAGAAACTATAATTTTTTTTTGTTTTTAATTATAAAACTTTACCAATAATAATTCAAGTTAAGATGAATTTCACTTGAATGTTTGAGTTCAGAGTTCAATGGTGCAAAACACGAAAGCTATGACGGCCGCGATTGTAACATTGAAAGTCAGTAACTTGAAACAAAAGTGAGACTTTGTGCTTATCGTTCTTTTTTTACAATTCAACTTTCAGGACAGTCTTCGTTTATTTTGTCATTGACCCTAGATAAAATTTTAGTGATTAGTCTCAAAAAATGTAATGACTTTCATGTTTAAAAATAACAAATATTTGTCAAAAATGTAAATACAGTAGTTCATATTCACTGGTGTCTGTTTTCATATTAATCTCATATAAAAGTTTTCTATGAAACTGTGCAGTGTTTTCTTATTTCTGTCCTGAGTGCTTCTGCGTTCACCACCTAACATCTTGTCAAGAGGTACAAAATGTTCGCCCACGGAACTATCTTTTCTGATAGATTTTATTATTATAGCTTAGAAAACACCTCATTTCCTTGCATTTTCAGAAGCTATCCTTTCCCATCAAATTTATCGTCTTTTTTCCGAATTTACTTAAAAAACGGGTTTAAAATATCAATTTCTCTCTTATTATTATTTTTTCATTAGTAATTGAATCTTTACAATGTAAATGCAGATTGGTTGAAAAGTATTGAGAGCTCTGTACTTAGAAAATGGGGTATTGCAAAAATAAGTGATAGGGAATATAGGCAAACCATTCTTACAGTAAAAGTTTTCAATCAGTGCTATATAATAACATTTTTATAATACAATAAATAGGATTTATAAACTTATGATTATTAGTATTATATTAGAAAACATAATTGCATAGACATAAATTATAAGTACGATTGTAAGTTATGCTCATAATATCATAAATCATAAGTTTGCTCATAAATCATAAGTCTAAGAATACAACAGATACTAAAAATTCCTTTAACATCCGCATACCACCTTAACTCATACATGTAATATACTTTTGAGTTTTTGAGTATTTTTTAATACTTTTGAGAATTAGAAAAAATATATTATTTATTAGATGTTTCTTTTCTTAATTTCCTTCTCCCCCCTTCCCTTTACTCGTTCCCCCATGTTATAAAATTCATATTTTTTTTTGTTCGAAATTTTTCTCAATAGCTATATTTCTTGCATACAGCCGACCACCCACCATCACTGAACATAGCAGTATAGACAGGATTTATTGTGACCGACTGCTATACTATAATTGTAATCAACCTATATTTGTGCATTCGTATTGGACAGAATTAGTATTCACACTAGTACAGAAGAAAGCATCGAACAATTGCGTTTAAAAGTTCAGAATGACGTAAAAATCAGATTTTATTCGACAAGTTTCATTGTCTACTTTCATCTCTTCTTCCATTTCAATTTTAATATCTATACTTAGATTCTTTTCTTTTCTTGTAACGTTGGATACAATCATCAACCGAACCGGAATTGTCACGCGTTACAGTAGCAAAGAATCTCAAGAAACCATTCTTCACTTTTAACTCCACTCTGGTATTTCCGATCCCCTCTCCCCCTCCTTTCGATAGCTTATTACACTATGTGCGTTTTCTTGTACCAGGTGTCCGAATGAAAAAGGTGTGAAAGGCGAGGAATTTCACTCCTCCCTCCTGAGAATCGGAAGTAATTGAATGAGCAAAAGGACGGCATTCTCCATCCTTCATTTAAGATGGGACTGAATAAAGAATTAATGAAAAATGCGTTTGTACAAGGGCCTAAATGAGATTGCGGAATTATCGGAATTCGGGATGTGAGTAATTTGTCACCTAATGAGCCTCACCGGAATTTCTCCTCGAAGCTCTAAATGACGGCGACTCTTTTCTTTCCACGCGATCATAAAATGATCTAACTTTACTCATTTTGAAAGACTCCTTTTGCTGCATTTTTTCTCCTCTTTCTTCTTTAGTTATCGTCTTTCTGATTAACTTATAAGTTTCGTAAAGGTAATTGAAATATTTCAGATTATAGAGTATAATTTTTTTGTTTGTTTTGGACTGGCTAAACCCTATAATTTAATCGTACATTTTTATGAACCAAAGGTAACCTGTTAAGAGAAGAAAACTTATGTTTTTGCCGTTTTTATGTCGCTAAACTCTGAGTATAAAAAATAAATGAATGAAAACATTTGATAATAATTGATTTAATTTATTTAAAAATGACATAAGATTATAATTTTTAAAACATAAGGTTATAATTTTTTAGGTAATAGACATAAGGTTATAATTTTTTTAGGAAATAGCCTTAAGGTTATAATTTTAAAAATAATTTTAAAAGAATATGAGTTGACTTTTTATAGTATTTTGTTGTTTTAAATAGAAGTTTAGATAATTTAAAAATTAATTCCTTTACCTAAAAAGTTTTTTAAAATTCTTTTTGAACAACATTATTATATTTTATTCATTCTAAAAGTAATTTAATTAATAATTTTGAACTTTCTGATTTTATTTTAAGTTTTTATTCAAATTAGTTAATTACTAAATGACTGATTCTTACTAAAACAAAATCGAAACAAGCGAAAATTGTTAATTTTTAAAATCGATTGTTATCGAAAATTAAGATAAGAATTTTTCTACCTTTTTTATTATATAAAAATATTCATTTTTTTAATATTAATGGTGTAGGAACTAACACTATTGTCTCTTTTTTATGATAAAATATTTATTGTTTGACTTACTTCTTCATTAACGAATGCAACTGGAAAAATGAAGGAAAAATTGATCTCAATTTACGTTGCATTTATTTTTCAGTTTTCATTTATATAAATCTATTTAATAAAATAATTCAAAATGGGAAACAAGAAATATTTAAAATGTATAATTAATGAAATAAATAAAAATGCTCATATTAATAAAATAAATGCGTCGAAATTACTTGTTTTGAAAATCGAGAAATAAGATATATAAAGACGAGAATTTTTTACTAGTACTTTTCTTATTACATATTTTTAAGTATTTTGTTTTTCATGGTGCGTTTGAATTAACATTGCACACAAATTTTTAATAAAATATTTATTACTAGATTACTTGAGAAAATGAAGAAAAAAGAGAGAAGGAAAAAATAATTTTTCAAAATATATCAGAATTATTTCTAAATGTTCATTTATTCAAATTTCTGTTTTTAACGTTAACGTTAAAAATACTGATGTCCAAAACATTCAAACATCACACTTTCTATTTTATTCTCTTAGAAAAGCATGCATTTGTAGTTGGATTTTTAATTTAATAGCGGAAATACATTTCATGTCGAACTAGTATATTTTATAGCAGAGTTATCTTTTTGATACGCCCTAGTGGAAGCCACAGTTCATCAAATATTTGCAATTTCAATATTGAGATGGAAATAAAAATAAACTTGCCAAACATATATTTTTATAATCGTGAATATACTTTATTATGAGCTTCCTCGTGGCTCAAATCTCCCAACTGCTCGCAATAAATAAGTCAGTAGAATAAATCAAATGACCAGAACATCCCAACTTTAATTTAATAGAAATCTCGTCAAGAATAAAAGAAACCAGACTCTCTTGGGTCGGAGCAGCGAATATTGATTTTGAAACAGGTTGTCTGAAGTTACCAAATGGAATCAATTAAATTTACTCATAAAAAATGGCAAACAACTCCGATGTCTCTCGGGGGATAGGAAAATATTAGATTTCAAACGAGAATTGAAATTTGTTTTTCCTTGGGGGGGAGATGAGAGGTGGAGGGGGGAAGAAGATGCTTTTGAAAAATTGTTTGTTTCATGAATGTCGGAAACCTTGAGTTACTTTTTAATACAGTCATCATTCCGGCTAAATTCGAATCTCGATCTGTCAATGGTTTGTACTATGCGACGAAATTTTCTTTGAGCTTAGATATAATTGCTTGGTTTTCATATAGAAATAGGCCTACAGCCTTGAATATTTTGGACATGAAATGTAGTTATCTTCTCTTTCAATTAAAAATAAAAATAGAAAAGATTAATGGGGATTTTAAATTGTAAGCTTTGCTCTGACCTTATCTTAAAGGATTTTTCTAAAATGAGTCTTGAGCATTTGATTACCCTTTTTCTTCTTGGTGGCAGAGATTATATGTTTGAGGGTTGTTTTTTTTTAATTCTCGTTCTGTATGCCGGATTATGCAGATTCCTAACCATTAAATCATTTATTTCATGTAATTAACTTGCTTTATCTTTTCATTCTGGTGGCCTTTTTTAAAAATTCATTTGTCCTGTTGTATCGCTTAATGTGCGAAAATTATTGTTAAGAGAAAAACTACATGGGTGGTCAAAAAGATCTTGGACTTGAAGTGGCTAGAAAAAGGAGAAAGGACTTTCCTAGTCCTTTGTGTGATACCCATTTTTAAGAGGATATTTGAGAGTTCGTCTAGCTAGCACTTTAAACGTTCAAGCCTCCTCAAATGAAGGCGATGAGCATATCAAATGAATATATCAAATACTTTTAAAGTGTAAAATCATTTTTAAAAAACATAAAATTTTTGGTTAGACATTATGTCAAATTACACCTGTAACTCAAATAAAAGTAAAAAAAAAAAACTAATTATTATAAATTGCTTTGAATGAAATGAATTTAGAAGTAATTTTAATAAGAATTCAAAATATTTTTCTCAACTACTTATTCAAATAACTCTTAACGACATTAGAAAAATTTAAGAAATCTATAAATAATTGCCATTTGTTATTTTCCTTTAAAAATGTGTGGGCATCTGTAGGATTAATTAAAATATAAATCTATCAATTAAGAAAATTTTAAAAAGGAATTTTTTAATATACTTCCGTCGATACGGCTTCTCTAATATTAGCGGCGATAAAAATTCCGAGAAAAAAAGGTGCCCTTACGACGGTATGGTTTTTCTGATGATTGAAAGAGGTTATAGGGATAGCTTATTTTTATAATAGAATTTTTAATTTCATTTTTTCCGGATATCAGATAATCACTCCTTTGATATTTGTCAATCTGCAAATAACTTAAATACAAATTAGTGGACATGACCATCAAATACCTTATATACAAATTATTTTTTGTCTCAAACATGTGTTGATAGTAATTTCCTTTAAAAAAACGCTTTCCAAAGAAAAAGATGCGAACTCATAAAATGCACAAAACTCTATAAAAAGATTTAATTTCATTAATGCCGTTATTTTTAAAAATGAATAAGATTATTCAACATAAATCTTAGCAGATTTTTTAGATCCTCGCTTGATTTATATATATATATGAAGTAAGATAGATCAAAGCATAATGCTTATGAATCAGCTATACCCTTATGCTTCATTTCTTTCCCCCTTCTGTAAAAAAAAGTCATTAAGTGATAAAATGTATTAAGCGTTTCGGGTCGCCAAGTATTCATGGCAATCAAATGTTACCGGAATAGATCTGGCTGCCGAGATTCGTGCATTAAGAATTCCCGCCCACACATCGAGATGGCTATTATCGATATTACCCCTCCGACCAAAAGAATGAAATTATTGAGTAGCCGTACGCCGCCTCGCTTTAGGTAAATTCGTGTGGAAAAGGTTAAAGAGCACCTTCGGCTGTTGCTGCCGCTACAAAGAGTAGCAGTAACCCGAATCATGGAAGGAATCAGGTCACTGCTACTGCACATCTCCATCTTCCTCCGGGGATCAGCAAGATGCTCAAGGTTTGGCGAAGTTGGCTGAGTTCGTTCCACAAGAGTTATCTCATTTGGCGGAAGCAATCGTTCTGGAAGTCACGAGAGCTGATTTTTATCTAGATGGGATCACGAGCGGAGATCTCCCCCCCTTCTCTGTCTAATAAGCGGATGCGAGTTCTGATAGGGCTTTTTATTATTATTTTTATCGCAACTGCATTTTGAAACTATTAATATCTGAGACTATGACATTAAATATGACTTATTAAATTCGTGTATGTGACTTTTAAATGATTTCGAATATTTCATAAAAGCGTAAAAATATAGCTGATTAAAAAAAAATCTTGTTAGATCACGAGCAAATATTCGTCTTTGAACCAGCTCAAAAGGGTCTACTTTTATTTTATTTATTTAATTAAAGTTTTAATCATTAATCTCAAATTTACTAATCAACATTTATTTTAAATTTAAATATTAAGTGTTAAGCACAAATATTATTTATATTCATTTAATGAAAAAGGATTTGCCGTAATCAGTCTTTGTTTAGAAATTTGGAAGGTAAATTTGCATCTCTGATGTGGTCTCTGTTATCTTATTCCTAATTATGATATTTACTATTAAAACCAATAGCTTGATTACTAATAGTTATTAATTGAAAAAATCAATCATGGTTACTCTCGTTGTTATGGAAACCTGAAAGATAAATATCTAGCTCTGATATTATCATCGACCTCCTATTTTTAATTACGAGGTTCATAATCAAAAGCAATCCTTTAATTCTAGAATGGGAGTTAATTAAATATTAATTACTTCAGTTCCTAATTGCTTTGTTAGATATGTGGTACAGATTTATTAGCTCTTACTTTGCTTAAAGTCTGTATTTAACATCTGCTTAGTTTCGACATTATTCCGATTCATTTGTATTTATTTCGAATCCTAATATTAATAAATGTTAATCCAATGATATAAATTCATTTCCTTATTTATTGAATTCCTAATGTAATTTAATTTATTTCATTATTAAGTCTAATTACAATAATTTTAATTGATTAATTTCATTATGAATTGTTAAAATTATTGCATAAGATAAGATTGGACGAGCTCAAAGCAGCGTTTGATTTGAAAGCATTCTCAATTTCAAACAATCTCAAGAAAACTATGCGTAGGTAATTGTATTTTTCTAAATTAATTATAAATGGAATCAGTTATCCTGAAAAAACGGGTAAAAATTGCCAATTATTTATTTTTAACTATTGATGAATCGTATTTAGTAGTGTAATATAAACTATCTACTCAACTAATTAATTGAAGAAAAGAATGTAAATTTGGAAAATTGTTAATTTGTGTACTATGTTACAACTTTAAAATATTATATTTTTAGCTGTATGAAGCAAATGTGAAATTTTTCATTAACAACCCATATTAGAAGTAAAAATAATAAAATAATAAATAAATAAGATATTTAAAAACTCCAACATTTGAATATTAGAAGGATAGAATCCTTACAATTTTTCATCAATAATTGCTTTCTTTCAATTACATTTGATACATTACATAAATTATATTTACTAAAATCAAAATTAGTAGTTTCGAGACGCGTGAAATCAAGGTTTTACGATATTTTGCTTCAGTATTTAATTATTTCACTTGATCAATCTTTTATCATCTGCCAAATTCTTTCTTCTTTCTTCTTTCATGAAATTGAGAAAATCAACCTTAATTTAATGCGTTTATAAACTATTTATTTATTGTTATCTGTGGCATATTAATGTAAATATTATCTATGCTCACTTCATTGCAGGCTTTTTTTTCTCCTTTTTAATGAAAACGTGTTATTTAACTTCCATTTTTTAAGTAAATTTTTCAAATATTTGAACGATTTTCATACATCCATATTTTCTGTCTTTGTTCATGTATTGTTTGGCGAATTTTTCTCGCTTTGAAAAAGTGGTAACCTCCGAAGACAGTGGTAGAGAAGGTTGTCATGACAACAATAATCGATTCTACAAGATAAATTCCTTTACAAGGTGACTAATAAAGAAGATTTAGCTGGTAACAGATTTTAATTTCCCGGAATAAATATCTGCAACAAAATAATAACTAAGGCGCTATTTCTGCTATCAATTTCTTAACGCGTTTTCAATCCTTCTGGGCTTTCATTTCTGGAATTCTCATTTCATCGTTTAACGATTTTTTTTTTCGTTTGAACTTTATGGCATTTGTGCTCATTTTAATATTTTCTGTTTGTTATGTTTAATATTTCAATTTTATTCTATTTCTTTTATGGCAGGGAAGTTTTTGAATTTCTAGTACTTTCACATAAAATGGAAGATTTTTTTATTCTTGTTGACTCACATGTTTAAACAATAAACACTTCTAACTCTTTAACTGTCATACGATATATATATTTTTGACTAAGTACATAATACTAATGATTGGTCCTCATAATGTTGTCCATGTTATTTGTTTTAACCCTGTATTTTCTACGTATAAATATAAAGATGAAGGTTAAACTGTTGAAACGGAAATAAAAATAATCTTATTAACATATGAAAGCTTCGTTCTTTTAAAAGCCTTGTTATAAGAGAAGGCATTATTTTTGATATATGAGAAAGTTTTTTTTTAGTTAATTCATAACCCCTTGTTAAGCTACTTCATGCGTCACATTCTCTTGAACCCCTTTTTACAGGGGGTATATTCATACACCTCACAGAACAACCATGCCCTGGCCGGGACTCGAACTTGGGACACTCAGATCATTTGGAAGACTCGCTACCCCTAAGCCAAGACGCCGGCAGATTAGCATTAGTAATTAAATTAACTAGAAAAAAATCACTGATTTTCATTATCCTTATCTCAGCTAGTTCAAAAGGACTTATCATAATTTAGCAAAATTAGGAAAGAAATCTATAAAAATAATCATAATATGCCGCATGAGATCGATCTATATTTGCATTTGTATGTATGTTATTATTATTCATGAAAATTTATATTTTTAGTCACTTGATTTTTTTAACAATAAAAGCAAAAAATAATGAAAGCTACTTAGCTATATTAACGAATGTAAGAGTTTCTTTTCTTTCAATGTTTATTTGTTTAAAATTCGTTTGTTTTAAACTGTCATTAAAGTTGATTCAGCATTATTTAAAACTGAGAATGCTATTAAGACACAAAAGGAATTTTAACCCTTTGAATTACTTTGATTTTCACTACTAACTGCAAATAAAGTGCTGCATCATTTTAAAAAAATATTTCTAGTGAATTCTAAGGAATAGAAGATTTTGAAAACGTGACGATAACGATAAAGATGGAACATATTTGATATTTAAAGCGCCTAAAAACATTCACTAATTGCGTAAACTTGTATTTTTTACATTTTTTTCAAAAATATGGTGATATTTAGATTAAAAAAGTCTTTCTGCTTTATCTTAAAAGTAAGAAATAGTCGAGCCTTTTTATAGGAATAAAAGGGGAAAAAAGGGGCAAGGATTTAAGCATGTCTCTGTTGGAATTTTATTTACAAAGAAATGTGCATAAAAAGAAATGCTTATAATGAGTGCTCCTCATAGCAAAACTCTGTATGAGCTTCCTAGAGACAAGAACTAGATATAACTTGCTTTCTATTTTATGTTAGACAGGAGCTTGCCCTTATGAATGCCATTATCTATTGTGATCTCCAACTGAGTGAAAGGCCATAGCAAGATTTCCTCACGCCCTTAAGCAAAGAAAAATTTATACTTACCTTACCTATACATATTTACTTGTTCACATTAAAACCGAAACATAATAAAGTAAAAACAATTTTGATGTAAAAAATGTTTTTTAATTAAAGATATAAATTGCTCAAAAAGTTCAATAACATTAATTAACTTCCATTTTAAGCAATAATAATTCATTAATAGATATAATTATAGCTTTACAGCAATAATTAATTACGCATTGCAATTTAATACATATTATGAAAATTGGAAATCCGATGAGTTTATGACATCGTTTGATAGATAAGCGACATCATTGTTATGACACCTCTAGGCCATCACCTAAGATTTCCTTTAATCTAAGATAAGATTAATCACCGTCGCCTAAAGTAAGATTAAAACTTGCCATGGCTGTCTTGACAACTTATAACGTTTATTGTTTATCTCCAAGGAGCCACAATTACTTAAGGTCAGACTTTGTTTCGCTATCGGCGATTTGTCTTTTCGAAACACGATCAGTCGCGTTTGTAGTTTTAAGCATTAAACCTTTTACAATTGGTCAAATAAATTGTCTTGCTTCTTACAAAAGTTTAGAGATATTAGGTCCCGCCTCAGATACCGCCTTCGTTGTCTAGCTACAGTTTGAAATTAAGAGATACCTTTCGAATTAAATCATTTCACATTAATCACTACCTTCGAATTAAATCATTTCGAATTAATCACTACCCATTTAGCATGCTATTACCACAATTTACCAGGCAGGAGGTAAGGAAGTCTTCGTTTTAATAAAGGGAGGAAAAGGAAATTGATAGGTTTAACATATAAAAGATTTTTAAGCGGCGCAAATCACCTGAGATCATTCCTTTAATTATTTTTTCTTGTGGTTAATTGAAACTCGAGTTGAAAGCATATGGAAAGTTACGATTTGTTGCATTGTCATTAAAATAACATCTTATGCATTTTTAAGTGCTTAAGAACATGTGCAAATTTGATCAATTGAAACAACTTACACTCTAAAGTGCAGAATTTCTGCAAGCCGATTACCGATTATTATATTTAAAACTAAATTTGCTTAAATAAATAAAGTACTTGTAAATACACTTGATTAAATATATATATTTTTTTATTTAATCCATTGCGCTTAGTTAGAGTGTAATGATTCTTTGAGAAGCTTTCTCTTTTCCGTTCCTTAAGAAATTACTGGTCATATATAGAAACATCTCTCAATTAAATTTCAGAAGTTTGTTCCTTTCCCTTGTATTTTATATCAGTTAAAAAAACAGATGGAGCATGAATCTTTTTAATCAGGAGAAAAATATTTCGACTTCTGGCTAGGTTATAAAAAAATAAATCAATTCAGACAAGCTCTTAAAAATATTGGACCCGAAGTAGTTAGCCATTTTTACAAGAGCAATATAGTTTTTTTTTGTCCTGCACGTGTCTATTTGTCGCTAGGAGTAAGACACGTGCAGTTGTTAAAAAATTTGAAAACACTTTTAACCTTACTAGTTTGCAGTCTTGTTTTTTGACGACTATTGTTTACGGTTGAATGGACTCTTTTTAAAGTGATTTACAGTCGGAGTTTATACTTTTTCCTCTGTTTGAACAGATGAGTGAAATTTAACTTTATGGGCTTCGTTTTCTCCAAGTGTCCCAGAAACTCTTCATGTTTTTGATGGGGATAGGCTTGTGTCTGTTTTTAAATATGAAAGCAAATGGATTTAATTTCATTATTCTGATGAAAATCAAGTATTAAATATTATGCTATTGTAATCTACTAAAATCGATCCGAGATAATATTTAATCTGATTTTCAGGATGTATTTAATTTTTTAAAAATTTCTTGTCGTTGACAATTATTTTTTTTTCCTACTTTAAAATAAAAAGTAATGATTGCATCATCTTAAATTTTCTTTGAAAACTTCTCCAATTTTTATTAAAAAAATACTATTGAAATTTCTTCGAAAATAAACTCTCAAAAATTCGTCTAATATTACTTTTTTTTTGAAAATCTAAAAATGGAATTTCGGAGAGAGTCCTAGCCGCTTTTGTCCTCTAACAATTGTACAAGACGATGAGGCCCTTCCTAAAATAACATGGGTTATTGGCCCTTCCCAATTACCCAAGTAAACCGAACCTTTAACTTAATCATGCGCATAAACGCTGTACACCAATTAAATGATACTTGAAAACGCTAAATATCAGATACATGATGCTTGAAAATGCTAAATACCAGATACAGGATACTTAAAAGCGCTTGAAACAACTTACATAAAACTCAAAAACGTTAGATTCCAAATGCACGAAGCTGAAAGATGGTTTCTAATATAAAGAATTTATCCTTTTCTATCCTGTATTTTTCTCTGAAAATAAAGTTCCAATATTTAAATTACTTTTGGCGGCATATTTTCAGAAATGATTTAGTTTTCCAAAAGAATGTATTGATTTCGTATTATTGATTATTTTTGTTTGCGTTTTACAAACCTGCTTCTTAACTTAAAAATGAATTCTTTAAAATGGATTCTGGCGGCTTAAGTGCATTTATTTCTTCTAAGTGAACGAACTGAATGGAAAAGATTCTTGAGTATTTTTAGAAGCTATTAGTTTACTTTCGTTTCATGTTCTGCCTTTTGTAATGGGGTACTTCTAAATTCCTGACAGTTTAATCTTCTTTTTCATTTATGAGTTGAGAGCTCTCTTTTCAAAGCATGACGATACAATGACATTTTTATTGACAATGTCTTGTTTAGACTTTGAAAACAATATTTAGTCCAAAACTTCCTTTTGTTGAAAAAAATCTCTGGATTTCGGGGTTGCATATTTAATTACGCCTGTTAGATTTTTAAAAAAATTATTTGTTTATTATTAGATACATTTTTATTAGCATTTTATTAACAATTTTTATTCTTCAATTTATCAAATCTTGCTTCTGAATACAAATTTGTCTCTAGTCACACAAGAGTTTGAAAATACTATTATAAGTCAGTTTGTATCATATGTTTGTTCGTGACAAATATTTTTTTCATGCGGTGTTTAGCATCTTATTGATTCCCGGGTTAATTTAGGTTTTGTTCTATTTATCATTATCGCTTTGAGAAATTATAAATATTACAATCACAGAAAAAAAAGGATTAGAGCAAGGTAGTTGACAATATTTTTCCTTGCATCAAATTATAAATTTTTTGTCAAAAAAAGAAGGGGAAATGCTTGTATTTATAAGATATATTTAAAATTCTGCTAAATGCAGAAAGGAAGGTGCAAGATTTTATGCAGAAGCAGAAAAAGACAAAGTTTAAACTACTATTTGCTAGAAACTAGGATTGAGTAGAGTTGTATTTCACTCCTTGCTAATAAGGTGTACACAAAACCTTATATTTCTCTGTGGATGATTCATTTTCTTCTATTTTCATCATATAATTTTATACTATTATATGTTTCTATTATTTTAGTCTATACCAATGGAGTCCATTCTAGTATTGTTACCAACACTAGATATGGAGTGCATATATTTGGAGTGGAGCTCCACAGTAGATAAAAAAAATGATTAAATACACAATATCTTAAATTATTTTTTGTGTCATAAAGCAACATATTAGACTTTCTGTGCAAAAAGTCATTTATCGAAAATTCCAATTTGGTCTACTAGTTGGTACACCTTCACATCGCCAACGGATGCCAAACCTTTAGTACTAGAAAGAAAGATAGCATTAGCGATTTGACATCCGTTGGCAATATGAGAGTGCACCTATTCTCAGATTTCAGCTGTATAGGAATTTAATTACACGACTTTTTGCATTATGAGAGACGATATACAGCATATTTTATCTAAATTATAATATTTAAAATGGATAGATGTTAATATAACAGAAAATTAAAATAACTTTACTTTCCTTGCTTGATTTGCCTCCTACTTATACGACAATCTATGAACCCCCTAACATACGTCGAATTGATTGACCATAAGTAGGCTACTTCTTGATAAAGATAACAGTACACGTCGTCCAAAATTTAATTGCTTATTATCTCGTGCTGTTTCGTGTTCTTATTCCTTCCAAAGGATGCACTGTAATTTCAAAATTTTCATTAGCTTATCGTATAAGTCTATGTGATGTATATCATGTCAGTTGAGGTTGATTCCATTTAGCCGGTAATTTACAATCAATCCACGCCTTCAAATCCTACTGCTTCATGGCAGAACTGATCGTCAAAGTGGTAATCTTTTTGAGGTATGACATGGCGTGGGGTTGAAGGATATAAAACCCTCTAATTTCCATTACACCAATTTGAGATGAGCTTTCGATGAATGTAAGTAGGAAAGAAAATGAATGATAGGGGTTCTGGAAAAACGAGAGGACCTATGGCGCATTTCATCAAGTCTTTAACCGAGAATATCGGTTTGAAGTTTCGTGGAGTGTTCTAAATTCTCAACCTAAATGGATGAATTATAAAATAGAATGGCATAAAGTAATCGTGAAAGTCCTGTTTTACAAGTCCATTAATCTAAACTAATTTTACTTCTCTTTTCTCGGTTTTATTCTTATCCACGTTCAACACTCGAAAAACACAATTGTATGCAGTGCAAAGATTTTGACCCTATATACAGTTTTATTAAACGCAGTTATGTCACCAAATCTACATTTAGTAATTTAGATTTTCATTTGCAATTTAAAAATATCATTGTTAAAAAAAATGCTGTAATATACCATCAGAGTTGTTAATAACTGTTAAGATTTGTTTCAAAGGAAACTATTATAAGTAAATAACGTCGATATCATTTAGCTGTCTTGAATAGTTCATGATGTCGATATCATTTAACTGTCTTATACATTTCTAACCGCCAAACCCATCAAATTAAGCATTTAAAGGTGTAAATTCGTTTTAGAGTAACCGTTGAAACTTGAATGTTCTTTCAATTATTTGGGATCCTAATTTATTAGCCCCGAGGCTAATTGCTACAGTGATTGATAATTGCTTTCCAAATATTCCGCCATTCCATAAAGCACTCTGTCAAAATAAGTTATGGTTTCCAAATATTTAGAAAATGTGCTGTTGAAAGAAATCTATATTGATTTAGTGTGTTATTGAAAGTATATCTAATCTTTTAACTGCTTATAATTCTTAGTTAAGCTATTTAGTTGTAAAGTATTGCTGAATTCTTTTTGATTTGTTTGACATTGATATTCCGATACAAAAATTCGATTTACAAAACATTTTCTAAACATTTAATAAATTAATACAGATTGTTTTTATTCATCACATTCACATATTTCCTATAGCTAATTTCATTAAAAAAATTGTTACTATCTCATTCATCTTAAGAATGGACAGTACAAAATGTTATTTTATTCTACTTAAATGTAAGAAATATATTTCCATTTTTAAGCTTAAGCTTCGATCATTTTAAATAAATAAATAATAATTAAAAAATCAATGAAAATATTCCCCCTTCTATCTCGTATACTAACACAATATGACGCGTTTTAAATTTCATAGTAGTGTGGAAGAAACCGATTATGAATTTTGATTTTGACTAATTTTGTTTAAAAATTAATGCAATCAGCAATTTTAGTCTCGAAACCACATACCAAATTTCAGTTTCATATGTTGTATTTTTTAACCTTTGCACTCCGAAAAATAATTAGACGGAAAATTATTATTAAAAAATACAAAGATTTGTTTATTGCTATGAAAAATAAATATACATAATTCTTTTAAGTCGAATTTCTTTTAAAAATTAATCTACATCTCTTAACCATTATGTAGGATTTTTTAACAATTAAATTAAAAAAGTTAATAAATAAAAGGTCAAAATGATGCACAATCTTGAATGGTGAATCAGAGGTACCATCGGAGTGCAAAGGGTAAATTATTTTGCTCGTTAAGGGCTCATTATCTTGCTCCTCTCAAGCAGACCGCCTTTCCGTTGAAATATTGTACGGATGTTATTGAGATTTGCAATTTTAATTTAAAAATCGCAACTTAAATTCAAACTTTTATATTTCAAATATTGTGTTAGCTGACACAGATTCGAGTACCCCCCCTCAAAAAAAACAATCTGAAACGCTCAATTTATTAAAATCTCGACATTAAATTGTTTGTTGATTACAGTATTCTCTGTCTATATATTTCGGATATTAGAAAACAAATAAATTATTTAATGAAGCTTTCTTTATTACAAAATGCTTTCTACTTTTATGCACTGAAGCTAGCAACGTTAAATTAAATAAATAATTTCTACATTACATACAAGAGTTGGAAATTTAATAGTAACAACTTTGTTGTATAATAAAGAACGAAATCAACTTGTTTAAGTTATACAACCCTCCCCTTCCCTCTTCCATTCCCCATTAAAGCAGCTGGTTCATCCAAATCTACGCGCAGGTGCTCTGACACTTAGTGGTAACGGGCAACGGAGTTCCATTTATTCAAGGAGACCTCTGCACCTCCTCATCTTAATGAAATTGAATTTAAATATAATTTCTTGCTTTACATAATTAACGACGTGTAATAAAATGTCGTAAAGTTGTTTAGTATGATGCATTCGAAGAAGACACAGATGGTATGAATAAAGATTAAATGTGCCCGAGGTCGTACTCGTGTAGACAATGTAATGAAGGTCTACTTGAGACCTATGGTGAATCTTCATCGCATTACAGAACTATAGCAAACTCGGTACAAGCCTTAGATGCGAAAATGTAGTAGGCATATCGCAGCCAGTTTGCCCTAGTGTTAAGTAGGGTTTATAATCAGCAAATACCAGTTAATGCAGTAAAACTACGCATGCGCAGAATCTGTTAGCTGCAAGTATCTGTCCCAACTAGACAAGCATTTGTTATTGTTATATTTTTCAGTGCATATGCAATTTTTCTTCTCATTCGTTATCTTACTGGTAACGTTAAATCTTACTGGTTATCTTATAATTTAAGGTAACACTTGGTGTGTGATCAGTTCTTTCGAAATGTTTTTTAAAAAAATCTTTGTCAGTAGCGAGTGTCTGTTTGATAGGATTTTTATTTTGTCATTTTAAAAATTCTGTTGCGGATGCTTTGATAAAAAAAATATAATAATTAGTAGTAGTAATACTGCAACACTAGGAAGGCTGTCTTATTGGCAGGATTTTTGTTCCTTTGTTAAACGAGAATAATTTATAATTAAACCATACACACAAAATAATACTTCCTTCAGAGCATGACAACCATTTTTTAGTTCACACCTTTACTGTCACTACCACGTGTTATCGGATTAAACTTTAAACAGAGCGAGTCGTAATTTTTCCGATATTGAAGTTCACAACAAATTTTTTTCCTCCTAGAGTATTAATTGCCAATTTTTTCCCCAAGAATATAAACACTCTAAGAGTTCTGAAACACGTTGCATTATCATGATTAAAATTCTGACTCTTCTTGTCATCTCAAAATTCCATAGAATTTGATAGTGAATTGAACTAATGACATGAGCGCGTGAAACCGATTTCATAATTTTACTTCACTTAACTGATGGATTAATTTAATTTAATTTAATTAAAATTCCCTTTTGAAGTTACACGAGGGGTATATACACTATGGTCAGATAATAAAAACGATATCTAAGCTGGTAACCCTGTATCGAAACCCCCAAATATTGGATGTTTGACCCTCGACTGATTTATCACACATTAGAGCAATAATGATAATGACTCTTTTGTGGAATTCAGTCTCAAACCCAAGATGTTACGGGTTCAAAGCCGTGACTTTGCTTCGTAGTCATCATGGCCTCTGAACTATTGAAATTAAATTGTTGGAGTGCTGTTATCAAGTTAATATTTTGTTTCAAGTGAAAATTCTATCTTAACCCAGAATATATTATACTGAAAGCTAGACGAGGGGAAAATAATAAACATCACTTTATTTTTTGTTTCAATTTTTATACTATCGACCAAAATGACAATAATGAATAAATTTCAAAAGTTTTTTTTTATATAGAAAGCAATCATTTCAAAAAACCGATTTGCGATTTAAAAATGTTTTTTACTAACTAAAACAGAATTTTGAAATTGGAACTAAAAAATATTTCTTAACCAAATGTATCCAGACATATATGTTTCTAAATTGAATCGCATTTCATTTTTTACCCTTTGACTTGCGTTTCCTTGTCATAAAACTTTTAACTTATTTGAAGTCAAAAGCCATGTTTTACATGTAAGTTTCTAGTAGCCATTTTCTTGGGTTTCCATATTTATAAAACTTGGGTATCAACTTGAATTCTTTATTAGGGTTTCTATTCAAGGAAGTTGGAAATGTTTCTTTTGGTTTTTTCTTCTTCCCCAACCGAATTGCTACGGCATTTCCTAGACTCTTGAAATATTATTTTTTTTTTTTTTAAGTTTAGCGCAGAAATAAGAATTTTTCGACGTTTATTGTTATAGCTACAAGCAATTTTATTGAGTTTACCGTTTCTAGCGGAGCTTTGGAAGATGAATTCAAAACATTTAAACATAAATAGTGTATTTTCTGAAATGTTAAAGAAAGAAAAAAACGCAGTTTCTTTTAATGTTACTTTAAAGAAATAGGTTGTGTCTTCTTAAGAGTTTAAAAGTTAACCTTATTTATTGTCTTTGCACTTTTCTTTATTTTTCTCTTAAGGTCTAATTAGATGCTTTATTAACCAACATTTTCATTTAATATATCACTTTAAGTATGCTTCTTTGCTAACTTGATTAAGAAAATTTAACAGACATAATTTAGAGTAGAAATTATAAAAATAGTTTAGTTTAAGTACCTTAACGTCCTGCTTTAAAGCAACACTTGGGCTCTTTTGGGACAGACCTCGTTATTTTGAACCGCTGTCAAATGATGAGGCCGATGCCTGAATTAGTACTCCCCTCTCCAAACTTTCACACCACACCAGCGGGAGGATGTTTGGCCCCGAGTTTAATATGCATCAAACCCGTCTACACGATAGTTCTTCTCGAATGAATTCGGGTCTCGAGCCTGAAAACCTTTAGATTCTGAAGCCGAAAATTCGAGAATTCGAATACGAGAATTTGACGTTTCCCTTTCCATGTTTCAGAGCTTCTGCGTTCGAAAACCATGTATTTGACGTTATGGCTGTCTATAAACACGATAACTCAATACCTTTTGAGCTAGAAAAATGAAATTTTATTTATGGATTTTAGACCAAATGTGTATATTTCTATCAAATTTTAAACGATATCCATTCAAAGGAAGTCTGGCTGGGTGGCTGTTTGAAATCTATAACAACAAAATATAAAGAGCCCAATAGGTAAATTTGGGATACAAATTTAGCATGTAAAATGTTTTGAATTTTAATCCTTTGCACTCCGATGGTGCCTCTGACTCACCATTCAAGATTGAGCATCATTTTGACGTTTTATTTATTTATTTTTCAAATTTAATTGTTAAAAACACCTACATAATGGTTAAGAGATGCAGATTAATTTTTCAAAGAGATTTGACTTAAAAGAATTATGTTATTTATTTTTCATAGCAATAAAAAATATTTGTATTAGGTGAATAATTTTACATCTAATAATTTTTCGGAGTGAAAAGGGTTAAACGAATTATGTCAAAGGGTTGATCGTTTATCGGTATGTGCTTTCGGATGCATGCAAGCTCAATAACTCAAGTCAATGAAATTCGTTATCCTACTTTGTGATTACGACTGTAGTTCTGTATCAAACTTTGGTCCCTAACGGTCTATACAAAGATATTCAAAATATCTATTCTCAAGACAGAATGAGTTAAAATGCTGGATTCACTCCAAAGATCTGTATTGTGTAACTATTTTTCAGCCAAGTCATTCACAGATACCACTCTTACTGGTTTTAGATGGAATTTTTTATGTGCTTATAATACTTTGGGAGACATGATGTTTCTCCGAATGTTACAGCCATTCATTATTTGACTATTCTTGTTGAACCTTCAATCAGATTTTGAATATCGATTTCCTAGCGCTGAAGATGCTTCACAAAGTTTATTTTGCTAAAGATATCAAAACTGACATTAGACTTTTATCATACCCTATAAATTTAAACATTTTTGGCCTCTCAATCTATAATTAAATCACAACTTCGATTAATTTAAAAGACAAACATTAATTGGGTATTCTAAGTATCTCGATGTCCTTTACATTCTTATGCCATATAGATTGAAATGTCTCTAATATCCGATTGATTCAAACTTGAATGGCCTCGAATTAACAAAAACTCGGTTAATAGAGAACTAAATTTAAGGGCATGACATCTTTTCTATCAACAGTGTTTACCAAAATCGTTTATTGGAAAAGGGAACTGTGTTTTTATTCTTCCCCCTTTCTTCTGAATAGCTTCTTTTTCTAAAAGATCACCTCCCAATAAGGAATATCTTTTTTACAAGCATTTCACGTCTCAAAAATCTGCTTTAAAACCAATTCTGACATCATTTGGGAAAAATTCATTGATTTAAATATAAAAGTGGAAAACACAGCTCAATTTTTTTTGGTACCAGCTCGATTAAAAAAACTCGGCTGATATATGTCTGAATAATCGAAATTCAATTTGTAAAATAATAAATATCGCATATAGAATCTATTGTCTAATTCAAAATCTCTATATAAAACGTTAACATACATAGCTCAGAATTTTTAAAAATTACTTATTGCCGAATGATAACAGTCGAATATTAAAAAAATACATTTTTACAGCTGAATTTATTTAATATTTTGCTAATTGATGGAGCTGCAAAATACTGTTAGAAATTCTGTGTATGGAACTTCGTCGTTTTAAAACTTCATTCAGCCAGAGGAAAGATGTAAAAGAAGTCAAGAAATATGCACCTGACAGAAAATTTACTAAAAAACGAAATTAAATTATTGACAGATGTGTAGTCCCTATGATTTATCACTGGAAATTGATGACCATATCTTCCAAAATTATTTCCTAAAAAGGGCTTTAACATTACCTCAAGACAAAAAAAAAAAAACAAATTACCTTTTTAATGACATCAGTTTCATTTCTGTACAGATTTTGTTCTGTATTTTTAATACATTTTTTGGTTGTAATACACGGTATGCAACTGTGACAAATTGATAAGTTGAAGTTAAATTGTACTGGCTTAAGCTTCTTGCAAAGAGAGGCTTTGCCAGCTATTCTTTAAACAAAATAGGAAATCCTGTTTTTGATTTATTCGCTCATAATTACGCTATTTGAACAAAATACCAAATATGCTGATGAGGATCATCTACAACAATGTTTTTAATAGTATAATGAAATTACAACACATCCATCATAACATTCAACCGGTCGCTTTTGCCATAGTTAAAATTAAGATTTTTTTAATTGCTTTCTGTGGACATCAACTCCGAATTAGGATTTTTTCACTTCCTCTTTTATTTCAATGTATATATAGTTCTTCAAAGGCATTTAAAGTAATTAATATCGCATTGATTTAATTCATTTTTTTTCAGTCGTATTGAATTGTTTCATTAAAGTGCATTCCATTTTTGTGGTTTAACAGTTAAAAAAGAAATACCCTGGTGAACAATCTGGTTACCAAAGGCGACTAGTATAATCAAATACGCAGATGAAATAAATAAAAACGTTTGATCTAATGCTATTTTTAAAATATGTGTATTTTTTATTCTGTTAAAAGTACAAAAACAAAAATACCCGGTTTCAGTTGCGTTTTAATTAACCTTTTTCGAAATCATTATTAAGGTTATTTCATGCATGTTTTGCGAATAGTCGCCATTCGATAGAAAATGCTTCAATCATTTTCCTATTAATGCACTTCACTTCCCTAGAAGCAAATAGCCGAAGCTTTCTCGCCTCATTGAGCCAGCCGAATCTGGGGGATAAAATCCCATTTACTTACTTTTTCTAGGAAACTGGGGATTATGCCTATGACCGTGGGGGTGATTTTTATCCGTCCGAAAATGCTACTATATGCATGGGATCAATACTGCATGCTTAACTAGGCTTAGCATCAGGATTTCGATGCCGGAGGTGTTGTCATGGTAACATTCACGCGTCCGAATGATTCGGTTTTGGCAGGATCCAATCCCTTTGTCGAAAATGGAGACGCCAGCAGAGTGGAAGTGTCGAAATTGAATACTTACTTGGACTTTCTCGCTCGTTTCCAAAAAGCGGACGTAGGAAATAAATTGTGCTAGTATTTTTCTTAGAGTATTGACTTCCATCGTCATGCCATTTAACTTGTTTTACATGTATTTTTGGTTTCGAAGGAAATGTAGAAAATTTCGATTGTTTTGAATAAAAAATTTCGGTTCTTTCATACTAATATAATATTACGTTTTTTGTAAACGATGAAATTTTATGTTTTCAAAATATTATTTCTATTAATGGAGTCAATTTCTGATTGTATTTTACGAACCAAAGTGCACCGCGCTAATTTACATTTGGAATTGGATCTCGCATCCTACATTTGCTCTTTCTAATGTTACGTCACAGCTCATTTATTTCTTAAATATACACTCTATGGCGTATCCTCCATTAAGACTGAAGAGCTACACCAACTCTGAACTTATTTTTTAATGAATTTTCTTTTTTGAATGTTATTTCTTTTCTACTTTCAGACTTCAATGCTTTTTGCTATTTTTTAGAGAATCGATGATCAGTGAAAATGGTAAAAAGCAATAAAAGCTTAAAAAATAAGAAAATGAACCAACAAGCCAGAGAAACGTTGGGGCGATTCGTCATGCAGCCCGTGAAAGTCAACTGCTTTCGCATCTAATTGGCTGTTTTGAAGAATCTTTTATTACTTTCTGGTGTATGAAGTTCTACAAAGAAAAAGCATTTTTAGTATTGAAAAATTGTGGATTCCAGATTTTGTTGCATCTCCAGTTTTCAGACCTCCCTGAATTCGTAAAAACACACTTTTGTCATTATGTCCGTTTATGAACTAGATAATTCAAAAATGCGTTGAGACAAGATGGATTAAATTTGGTATATGGTCCTACTCCAAACTTTTATTAATTTGAACTACTGTTCTTTCACAACCATGTAATTGCAATAACTCAAAAATACAATGAATAAATATATGAAATTCATTATATTGGGATTACTATCATAGCTGTGTGTCAAATTTTGACTACTGCCAATCAGAAAAAAAAATGTTCAAAATACATATCTGGCGTTCTTGTACTTGTGTATTAACCACATCCCAGGGATTAATCGCCAAAAAAAGTCGTTTAAGGTCGTACGTTAATAGACTTCCTTGTTTGTGAATCGTGTGCGGTTAATATTGCAGAAGTACATTTATTAGAGAATATGCGAGAAAGTTTCGAAAAGACCACTTATTCTGGTTTTCAATAAAGTAGTCTGAAAGTCATTTGTTGTTATTTTAGTAAGAATCCGTTATTAGGACCAATCAGTTATAGAAAAAATTATTCTAAGTCAGTTTATAATGCACTCATATCCAATTTTGTCGAAAATGCCAAAGCGGCCGTTCTCAACAAAGCGCTACCCTTCGAATATTAATTCTTGCACTTGTAGATTACGACAGCTTAAGTTCACAGCATATCAATATAAAATTATTACAATGCTCAATGTTTGTTTTTGTCTTAGTATTATTAAAAGCACGAAAATGAAACACGTTCGTCGTATATGTCATGAAGCAATTAACTGAGTTGTGACACTACGGTAGAAGGTGCAAAAGTCGAATGCACAACATGATACCAATTTTTCCCCTGAATTTTGCTATTAAATTATTGGACTGGTTATGATTTGTTAAAAGAATAAATTTTCTTCTGCCTAAAAATTTAAAGAAAGTTTTTAAGAAATGTCTAAAATGTTTGATTTGAAATAGATTGAATTAGAAAATATGTGTAGGTCTATATAATAGGGTTTCTCAAACTAAAGTAAATGAACCACAAACTTAGCGTTACATTGTTTTTGCTCATATATTTTTTACACTAAAAATTTAAATATTCAAAATGATCATAAAATAATACAGCTTTAACATTTTGCTTTAATCTTTATTATTTAGATGCCTGTTTTTATCCCTATCCTTTAAATCTGCTCTTTTAGTAGCAACCATAATATTCCTATATTTATTATGGGTTTGAGACAACTACTTTCTTGACAATTTAGATAAAGGAACATAGATAAGAAACCGATCTATTATTTTGTACATTTTGGTAGATGATATTGCATATTTTCTTGATAGCGTTAAAATTTTAGTTTTGTGAAATTGGTTTTTCAGTTACGCTGTTTTTAAATAAATATAATTTTCTGTTACGACCTGAACCTGTTTCATGCTTGAAATAAATAAAATTTGATATTTAAACTAATTATAAAGAGACAAACTTATTCGTTGCATTAAACCTCGTCAATAATCACTTTTCATATTTGTTATTGCGTAAACCTATTATTTAATTAAAAATTCACTATTCAACAATTCGCTGCTCTAATTAAATTTAATACGTAATTTTCTTTATTTAAGATTATAACTAAGTTTAAAATGTTTTATTCTTTGATTATAAATAATTCATTTAAGTTACAATGTCTTTTAATCGGAAATTACTTTTTCATGGTACTTAAATTTTTTATTTTTACTTATACGGTGTAAAATTTAATAAGCTTGAGAACCGCTTTGTTATAGAATCAAAGGGCGGTGATATTGAATAGCACAACTGTGGCTTCACCTTAATTGCACATCAGCGGTTTGCACAATAAAGAGAAAATGATCGACAATGAAATAAAAGGCCGAAAAAGGTTTTGCTTTCTCTAACAAAACCTCTGTAGTAAGGCTTCACTTTCATATCTTGTATGTTCTCGCATTCAATGAAATGATGAAAGGAATAGTAACAAAACATCACATATTCAAGTTTTTATGCCACGTAACATATATATGGCTTCTGTAATTGTAAAAGGTATTACTTATTTAATTTCAAAACTGATTATATGAAGAAAAAAAGTAATTAAAGTATAGATCTATTTGAGGACTCCCTACAAAAGAACATTTTAAATTTTTTTTCTAAAATATTGATACTATGTATAAATTGTTGAATAATAATTATTCAAAGGAAAAGTATAATACAAAAGGGTTTTGTTTCAATGTAAAGATGATAGAATTATAATTAGTTTAATCCACACGATAAAACTCTCATTTATCATCAGTTATATACTTTCAAACAAAGGCGGATTAAATTCTGTGGGGCACACTAGACTTGCACCTCTTTCTTCCACCTTTTCTCAACCGAAAGTCATATAGTTTTAACCCTTTAACCGGTTTGCCCATACACCGTACGTGCATCGATTTATTTGATTATTATCGAATTTTGATAGTTGAAACAAAAAATAAATCGTTCATAACAATTATAATTCAATCGTAAAATGACTTCGAATACATAGATAAGCCAAGTATTCCATGGATTTCCATTTGAATCAAAATAAGAAAACATTCCCAAAATAGAAGGTGTCATCTTATTAGATAGTAAGGAAAATAAACCAGTTAAGGGGTTAATCGATGATTTTATTTGAATCTCAGTGTGAGCAACTTTTAGGTTATACTTATTACGATAAATTGAAATAAAAAAATATTTTACTGGGGATTACTTCCAGAGAGTTGGTGACAGTATTTCGCGTGTAAAAAATTAAATTAAAAATTTCTTAATTTAATTTTAATTTCTTTAAAACAAAAGTGTAAAAAAATTATAAGATTTTTTAAGATACATTTTAAATATTTAAATACTAACTCTAATATTACTTTTGAGTCAGTCAGCCAGCTGAAAAAACACTGACTTGCAAACGACCTTGAAAAAATGGGGGGGACGTAGAATAATGTTTTAAAATTTGAACAATATTTGATTTGAATTTGAATATATTCAAGTACATGGCAATAATTATTCAAACGAAAGCATCAAAGTAGAAAACCTGAAATTATTGTAAAAAATCTGCAAACATAAACAAATATTTATATTAATAAAAATGGAACTCGAAATGCGTTGCTAAGCGCAAAACTAGAGAACGGCTCGACCGATTCGGCTAATTTTTATTTTAATATTTTCGTTAAGACACGAGGATGGTTCTTATGGAGTGAAAAAATGAAAAAACTGCGAGGAAAATAGTTAAAACGACAATTTTCTTAATTTCCCGCCAAAAATCTTCATTTCCTTCCCCCACACCAACTGAGTGAGATAACAGGAAGTAATGAATTATGATTTGTTTAGAAAGAAATGCGCGAAGTCAGTTGGTATTCATTTATAGATAACGGGATGTTTAAAAAAGAAAAAAAAAAATAGTTGCTTTTATTATTAGTCTGTATGAATATTTAATCTATGCCTGCTCGAAATAAAGTATGGACAGGGAAGAAAAAAAAAGGAAATAAAAGAAGGGCGTGTGTGTGTCACCATTATTATTTAATATTTTATGTAGCTGTGTCTCATAACAGGTGAAAAACCTGTTATGAGACACAGATACATAAAATATTATATGAAAATTTTAGTGAGCATTAATACTGGCGAACCGACTGGTCGTCAAAGGCGGCTAGTTTTTAAATAAAAGTATATCCTTAAAAGGGGACATTTTCTTTTGTCCGGAGCGACATAAATTACTTGAGCTGACGGACGCTGCTGAAAATCACAGACTTCGTAGATAGCATGTCCCTATAATCAATAACATGTCGTCATAATCAACTGGGGGAAAGGGAGATGGGGAGACGTCTCTTTTCAAAATAAACCGTTTTCTTAAAAGATTATTCATGAATCTGTGAGAAAATTCATCCAGTTTGCCGCCGTTCGAAATACATTCTTAGTTTACTTCCGTATTTTGTTCTCGCGACGATGCTATTTAAAAAACTATTTTCTGAAAAATTGAAACCAGTCTGTCTGCAGCTTTAGAGATGGTCGAGATGCACTTTGTTTTGTCTGGTCGTCGCAATTTCGGTCTGGAGTCGTCATTGAAGCAAATGATGTTATGCTGTCCCACCGGAAATGCCGGGCGGACAGCTGTTTACGAAAGTGGAAGAATGAACTTCCTCTGCATTATGGTCCTAGCAGGGAATAAACGGTTACTCATCCGTCCCCTAGTGATTGCTCCACCGATCACGACTATCTCTTCAAAACATAACCGTTTGACGAGGCGTTACAACTTATTTTTAAATAGAATTTCTGAAAATGGATGATAGAGTCTTTTTAAGAATGGATTCCACAAAATATTTCCTTTGTAAACTTTTTCATTCTAATTAAATTCCTAATTAATTTTCATTTCTTTTAATATTCACTGCCAGACCTAAATTTTATAATTTTATTCATGCTACTATTCTTTTAATTTTTTGATTGTAAAATTTGCCTTCGATTCTTTTTAAACCCCATTAATTATATTCTTGATGCAAATCTATACATAATGCACGAATATGATTGTGTTTTGTGGTAGCGAATGAATTAAATAGTTTGTTAGAAACGTCGAAAATACAGTTATATTAAAAATATATAAATATGATTAAGACAAAGATTAATTTTTAAAAATGTTTTAGAAGTAACTTTTCCTGTAAACTGTTGTCGTATACGATATCTTGCTTTATTTTCTTTTAGAAAATGATCTTTGAGCACAACAGTTACTACAAGTATATTACCATTTTTGTATTATTCTGAAGATGTTGAGTTTAGTCTTGTTTTGATTGTAATCAAACTATAAATACCGCTTAAGTTATATACATTCAAGCCATTTCCTCTACAATTAAACAATTTAGTCAGATTTTGTGCTCGTGTGAATTCACTGCAATTAAAATGTTCAGTTAGCTGAGGAAGAGTATGGGAATATACCAGTTATCTTCTCATGTAGCTCATTGGGTAAACACCAGGGATTATTTTCATAGTAATACAATTTAGTTTTTCTTAAAATTCCAGAGAACTGTTTACTTCTGACTCTTTCTTAGTCATATTGCCAAATATCTGGTTTTCTATAATATATATATCAAAGAATTATTATTTTTTATAATATATATATTAAGAAATACTATTATATATATATATATATAGAAAAAATTATAAAGTAATCGATCTCTAGGAATTTAAGCAAAACTAAATTGTATTACTATGAAAA
>JAOUZG010016694.1:3654185-3717385 GCA_026289955.1 Argiope argentata | reverse complement strand
TATATATATATATATATATATATATATATATATATATATATATAAACTCTTGAAAATATATCCAATGTCTTCATCAACGTGGAGAAAATTTGAAATTTTTTACCTTTTTCAACAGATCCCGTGTCTTATTTCCTACTATTTTTACAATAATTGATTTGTTTCATTTTGTTGGGATTTTCACAAATAAAAATATGCAAAATCTTGAAAAATATTTTAGTTGCCTAAAATTTTGTTATATAGAAATTATCTTTCATAATATAGAGAGTAAATAACATGTAAATGTTATGCAAAATAATGTTTCAGTGGAAAATTTCTTTAAATAGAATAATACACCGTAGAACGGTGACTACTGTATATATCAATTGTTCTATTTTCCGAATTTGTTTATTCCAACTTGGAAATAATCACCTTATCTTTATTTGCAGACTTGGCGAGATGGGCGATTGGGATTCTGCCATGGGCATCATGACCCCAGATAACAAGACATCTTATCATGTTATTGGATTGCAGCCGTACACTGTGTATTCCTTCCGAGTAACGGCAGTCAATGCGATAGGAGCTAGTGAACCTAGTAAAGAATCCTATTATATGGTGACTTTAAGAGAAGGTAATTTCTTTCTTCGATTTTTATTCTTTGTTCTGAGCAGCAACATTCTTTGAAGTTTGTTTTGTCTTAAATCGGCTTACTGTTTACCTTTCACTTTCAGGTGTTATATAGAAATCTTAAGATTTTATAAAAAATATATATAAATATAAATCTTACAAAGAATAATTATTTGATTTTTTACAAATTTATAATCGCATTCTTCTGAAAACCAGTTTACATAGTTTCCAAAATGGCTCGCATGAAATATTAAGATTTTATAAAAAGTAAGATAGCAGGGAAAGTAATGTTATTAATTTTTTTAAGAGTCAATAATTTGACTTGTAATGTCTTTCTAAGTTATAATGAATGCCAAACAAGCATCGTAATAGAAAAATTAAATTCATTGGGGCAAAATAATATCAAAATTAATATAAAAAAGATGAATTGAAACTTAATCTCTTTTCCATACTATTTTGTGCTGATTAATATGTAAAGAGAGAGAGAGAGAGAGAGAGAAGAAAAAAAAGGGGGGACAGAGAGAAAGTGAGTGAGTGAAAGGCTTGATTAAGTGATGAAATTCCTTCTTTTCTTTAATTCCATAATGAACCACTGCCTTTACCAATTCCTTCTATTAGCTTACACTCTCCCTGTATATATATATATATATATATATATATATATATATATATATAATGTTTAAATTGTTTACATTTTCAATTGTTAATAGAATACTTTTTATTCATCCAATCAAGTTCAAGTACATTTTTAAAAACTTGTAATTGATGGTATTTGATGTTAATACAGTTTTTTTTTCAAATGTTAATTCATTAATTTCTTATTAGTAATTAAAAACTAACTTTCTCACCAAAAATCTTCATTTGCCCATCGCCAAATAAGCAGTGAATTCAATCTGTTTTTTCTCCACGCCAATGAGGTTAGGTTTAACATGTTTTCGGCTGATAATTTCAAATGATTCTGTTTATTTCCTTTATGTTTGATGCATTTAAAATTAAACATTGTTAATTAATCGATTTTTCGGATTCATTTTGAAGTGCTTTCGAATTAAAATAATACAAAATAAAGAAAATTAAATATTTCTGGTCTGTATTGCGTTGGTCCAACTGATGTAGAAAATTTACGCATTTTGCGTTGTAACAATTGGCTTTGAATCCTCAATTAGCGCTGAAAATTTAACGCTAATATAATTTTTTGTTCAATTATTTATAATTGTAATTGTTATGCCTGGATAGCCTGATTGGTAGGGCACTGGATTCGCATCCCTTTGGCTGTGTGTTGGAACCTACCAGCCGAAGATTCTCCGTGTGTGGTGGACGTTAAATCTGTCTTGGTCGCAAAATTCTCCTCGTGGAGAGTAATAGCACTTGGGGTACTGTGTCAGAGGTGATCGTTCTCTATTTCAGATGTAAATTACGATCTGTGGATGAATGAAAGAAATGCACGAATGAAGTTCTCCCCGTAAAAAGGGTTTGTGACGTATGTGAGCTAGAAGTCAGACTTCTACCCTAGGGTGCTCAGGGGTCATACCCTCAGAAACTACTGCAGCCCTCCTTCCCTTGTAAAGTGGAACATGAAAACAACAATTGTAATTATTTAATCATAAGTAACTTTAAAAAATCTAATTACCTAAGTAGGAATTGATTTAAAAAAAATTGTTTTTTATATTACTTGTTATATTGGGAAAATTTCAATAAAGACAAATAGCGATTTTTTTTAAAAAAAGTGAGGCCATCAATAACTTACAAAGTTACATACTGCATACAAGAGGAAACATAGACACACATAGCAAAGAAAAAATATGCAACTTTACAAAGTTACATAATGGGACGAGGCGAACAGTGAAACTTTCAATATGAAATATTCATGATAAACGAAGAGAAAAAAATCAAAAGAGATTAACATATTTTGTGCGGAGCGATCAATAAATTTCTAGAATTATAAAAGCATAACAGGGGTAAAGAAACACCTCAAAATATAAATTTAGATTCTTTTGAAGCTACAAGAGGGCTGTTTTAGGACTAAGATCATACTTTTGAAACTAGAACCCATTACAGAGCGATACATTAGGCAATTTCTTATTCTTCAAACTTTTTCACTCCAGCAACATTAGAATTTTCGACATCAAGAGACCAGGCTTAGGTATCAAGTGAATACTCCTGATCTATTGACTCCGAATCAGAAAATGTTTGCATCGCAACTCTCTTCAAAATTTGGAAATTTTATGACATTAAATATTTAGAGTTTCGAATATATTAATGCACACTTTCTTCTATTAAGCAATAAGTAGAATTTAGTTTTATACATTATTTTTCATGGATCAGTGGACCAATGTTCTTGTAATTCATTAGATAGACGAAGAATAGACAAAGAAATATTTTTATGTTAAACACCCTGTATTGTGTGTTAATTATATATCTTTCATAATGTTCTGTATTTCTAAGATGAAAACAAAAAATAATACGGCTGGAAACTAATAATCTGAAGTCGTTTTAATTAAAAAGGATGACAGTTTTTAAATAAAGTCATCAAAACAAAACAGTCTTAAATTTGTGATTGTGAGTTGCTTCTAATCAGATTGGTGTTTTCTAGCTGTTAAAGCACACCATCGCATAAAAAGCATTAAACTTTTATCTGTGGCTACTTTACTGTTCAGTGTATTTCAAGGCTACCCTCTGTAGCATTTAGTTTTTCCTTTTGCCTCCTTTCAACTTTCAACATCATTGGCTGTTCGTTCATTCAAGTACTGTAAAAGGATAGATACCATATGTACGCAGAAGGAAAATCACTTGATAAGTAAGCAAGCTCTCGCTGTTCCCCCTTTGGGATATTGCATTTGTGTTGAATTGTGTTACATTTGCCTTTAAGATGGAACATACCTCCCTTAACGAATCGGGGCCAGTAATGGTTGTTATGACCATCCTCAATTTTCTAGTTCTATCACTGCTACAATCAGGGCCTGACTAAGGCAGGGTATAAGTGGCAGTTGCCCCTGGCCCCCACATAAGTGGGGGCCTCAAATCGAATAGTTATTTTATTTTACGTTTCCTTCTTTAACTAATGTTCTTTATTACTAAAGTAGTGAAGAAGAAGGGGCCACAAAGAAGTTTTTGCCCTGGGCCCCAACTACGCTAAGTAGGGCCCTGACTGCGATCATTAATTTTACTTCGGATACTTAGGAAGAGTGGAGGCATCTCTTTTACTTTTTGACTCTTCAGGTTTGTTCATTGAAACGCTGTACTTTTTTGGTTTTCATAAGTAAACAATAAGATTGAAATTATGACAGATTAAAATGCACAGTTGTATAAAAAAAAAGAAGAGAGAGAGAATAGAAAAAGATCAGCAACGAATTTTATACAACTGTCTGATCAGCTTGCCTCCTTCAACAACACCAACTATACAGAAGCCTGGTGTCACATGCCCGCCTGACGCCCTACTAAGATCGAAACAAATTCCCACTTTGCAGTCAGTTCACCTAAAGATGATCAATGGTAGATTTCCCAATAGGTAATTGCCTGGGACCGCTAGGCTGAAGAGGAAACACTTAGTGGATTTTAAAAAAACTTGATTTTTCTAATTGTGAAACAAATAAGATTGTAAAAAATACAAACTCTATGAATTATAAAATATTAGAATGATATTAACATTTTATAAAATATAATTGACGAGATTCCTATAGGACCTTTTACATTTACTTGGTTCGTAAAATATTTATATATGCCGAACATTCGTTTCAATAATATTCTGTAGAAGGGTGGATGTTGGGTAGTGTGGATCTAATAACAAGTAAATAAAAACCAATGCATTTCACGAAGTTAATAAAATAAAAACGAATAACTTAAAATAAATCGTCAACATGTCGAAAATTTATTGAGTTTTGAAAGTAAACTAACCAATTAATGAAAAGAGAAGCCTCATAATATATATAACTCAAGGCCGTACAGTACTTAAATCCGCAACATGGCATCCCATTCTCCAAACTTTTATACTGCACCTCAGATACTTTGAATTAAAAATCCAGATGAAGGAATGGTGGCTCAGGTGTTGTTCTTGTCATCTGACCATGATTCAAATTTACTTGATCCGTCAGAAATTAGTCACCGTGTTGTTTCAAATCAGGCGTGATCCAACTAAAATTAATTAATTTAATCACGCACACTAATAAACCTATTTTGATTTTCAAATATTGATTTCAAGTATATCACTAACACATAAATAGTATGGATTATTCGATGGAATGGTATAGAAAATCATGGTGTAACTTTCACCATTTCCAACAAGCCTTCGTAGCTGCATTGAAGAAACTGCCTTAATGACTCTATTTCCACTTTTAATTTCTGGAATCTATTGCCATAATTCAAGGTTACTCATTATGTACTCGTATATGTAACAAGTAACGTAAAAGATAGTTTTTAAAAATAAATTTCTAGTTAGGTTATTAGGAAAAATTGTAATTACTTTTTGTTGTGTAATTACTATTGTTTTTCACTTTACAACGGAAGGAGGGGTGCAGGAGCGTAAGAGGATATGGATCTCTGAGCACCCGAGAGCAGAAATCTGACTTGTAGCTCATATAGGCCACAAATCCTTTTTACGTGATGGACTTCATTCATGCATCCACATATTGTGATTTAGACCTAAAATAGAGAACGATAACCTCTGACCAGTACCTCCAGAAGTAATACTCTTCACATGGAGATTTTGTGACCACTACATATTTAACGTCCTCCAAGCTTGGGGAGTTTTTGGCTGGCAGAATCGAACTCGCTTCGCAAGGGATGTGAATCCAACGCCCAACCAACCAGATTATCTCTGCCTAACAATTGAAGTTACTATAAATAATTGATCAAAAAATTATACTACCAAGAAAGTTTTTAATTAATTAATAATAAAATTAATGAATTAATAATTGAAAAAACAATCACATGTCATCCACTACAAGTTTTAAAAAACTTGATCGGATGAATAAACAGTATTTTATGAACGATTGAAAATCTGAACAAGATATATATACAGGGAGAGCATAGTAGGAATTAAATAATAATTGCGGTTCAGTTCGCTCTCCACTATGAGAAATTTTCAACTGGTGCTGCATAGTAAAGATTCCAGGTATCATGGTCGATTCATGCAAGCCTTGATCGTCACCCCTCTGGGTCATTCAGGGCCGTTAACAATCTCATATATTTAAATGTATTTAAAAAAAGAGAGAATGTCTGATTATTAGATTATTTTATTTCTGCCGTAGTTTAGTTATTCCACTTTTTATGAGCGCGGTATGAATAAACTAGCATATTAGACTTCGTTTTTGGTTTCTTGAATACAAAATATAGAGAAAATGTTACAATCTCCAAAGAATTCGAACGCGAGATATTGACGATTCTCCACGTTTTCAGACTTCTCTGAGTTCGAAAACACATTCTTGGATATATATCTGTCTGCTAACATAATAGCTCATAAGTTATGTGAGTTAGACGGATGAAATGTGATATATGGACTTAAAATCAAATTATAGATTTCTAACAATTTTTGGAGGAAATCCATTCAGAGGAAGTCTGTCCGTTCGATGTGGAATTCAATAACAATAAAATGTTAAGAGCCAGAGACATAAAACATGATGCTTTGGTGTAGCATTTAGAATGTAGACTCTTAGTAAATTTTAAGCCAATCTGTCGAAGGGTTGACTATGTATCAGTTTGTACTGTCTCATGCATGTAAGAACGATTACTTAAATAAAAGAAATTTCGTTTATTATTAGTATTATTATTTATTATTTCGGATTCCATTTTTCTGAATGCTTTGAAATCAAAATTTGTCACGGAACCACGCAAAAAAACTTATAGCAACACCCAGATTAAGTAAAAATGCTAGATTTAAATCAAAGATCTATATTTCTAAATTATTGTTTGTTAATGTCCATAAAGCTTTCACGATCTTACTTCCCAAGGCGCTCAATTTTATGCTGTTGAAATAATTGGTGAGGAGAGAAGGTCTTTATTGGAGAGTGCGAGAAAGTTGTGAGGAGCCCACTTCCATTATGTCCCCTCTCTTTATTTTCTTCTCACCTCTACTAAATCATAACGACATTTCTGCTTCCTGTTTTTAATAACGAGGTACCTTATCACGTCCGTCCCCCATCACGATATCAGTTATGAAAATTCTTTTATCAGTTCTGTAGAATTATCACCGATTTTTCGGTTGATGATCTGCTGCCTTTCTTAGAAGAGAGAAAAAAATGTTATTCGGTATTTTAATACATTTGTAAGCTTTCTTTCTATTTTTGGAAGTGTTTATTATTCTTTATTTGATTTCTTTGTTTTTGCCTCCTTTAAGTGCCGGATGGAAAACCTACCATTACGAGTGCCGTAAACGTCAGTAGTACATCAATTCGCCTCAAGTGGGAGCCACCTCCTGAGAATAGTATTCATGGTGAGTTTATAGGTTACCGTATAACCTACCGACCACGAGACCGGCCTGAAGAGGAGCGTGAGATAATTCTTCGTCAACCAACTTTGAAGGTGAGTGACACTTACAATTGTTTTCTGATTATCTTCATAGCGCAAAAACATTGTGTCGACTATTTATTTACACACTTAAAACGGTGCCTTATCTTGCAGTTCCAACCTAACAACGGCATTAAACATAACTTTTGTTAAAATTTTATTGGAAAATGATAAAAATTCGGCTGTAGCGTCCCGACGTCTTTATTTACCTGATGAATTTGTCTTTTTATTGTTTGCAAATATCTGAATTCATTTTCTTGCTATTTTGATGCATGCATTTCAATGAATTTTAGAAATTTCAATTTCTGTCTACTTTCTTGGAGCTGACATTCGTTATTTTACGAAAAATTATTTAGTTGTCCTGTCATCCGTATTGTTCTTCAGTGTTACAGCATACTATTGATAATTATCAAGTATTAAAATTTTGCATTTATTAATAATATATATTTTGTGACATGTATCACACAAGCATTAAAATATATATCAACAAAATTAAATGTTCGCATGTGTAGGTGTTTATTTGAAGAGGAGATTAATGTTTCAGTAAAGTATTTTGATTTTCCATCTTTATTTATTTTTGAGATTTTATTATTTTTTTTCACTTCTTTTAATATTAATAAAAGGTTGAACAGTGATTTATAAAAAAATTTTGGTAGTGTAATTAAGGCTTTCAGTATCCATGAGATTTGGTACCATTAAATTAATACAATGGAAAACTTGCCTGCTGCAATTGTGACTTTTTTTTTCAATTGTTATTAATGTTCCTTGTGCAATACAAATAATTCCATTTGTGAAAAACTCTTTGTACTTGTTTTTTATTTTTATTTTTGCATCTTTTTCCATTCACTTTGCATACGCTTAAAAACAATTTATAAAAGTATTTTTTATTGAGTTTTTTAAAAAATATCTGTTTATTATATTGCCTTGCCTTTTAACAAAATTAAATAATCATTTACATATTTATTATATTTAAACTGAAAGTAATTCTATAATTGCATTTCAATCAAATGTTTGATTCACTTATGAAAGCTGTTGCACTGTTACATTCATAAAATATTATGAGTGTAATATTACAATATTATTTAATATTTATCTCCAGTAAACTTCTGTGGCTTGTATTTTTTGCAAGTTCATAGAAGGATATTCAGAATAATCTGTATGTTGAATAAGTTGTTTATAAAGCTGTTGTTGCTTGAAATAGTGATTATTCTTGTGCTCTGTAGGAATCTTAAATAAATTATTAAGTAAAATTTTATTAAATTGTATTTATTTATTAATTGTAATTTAATTAAGCTTAATTGCTCATATATTCATTCATGATGAAAGCTGTGTATGATCATTACTAATTCTGAATAAATCTACAGAATCTTAAATTTTATCATTTTCATTAAAAAAAATTTTTTTTAATGCTATGCCAATTGCTAAGTTGAAATAATCTTACTTTTAGTGGATAAAATTTTATCAGCTCATTATATTTGCAAAACAATTAGAATTATTTAAATTATAAAATAATTTTTATTTGAAATTACTGTGCACCAAGTTTTAAAGAAGTTATGATTTTCTTAACTGTTATATTTATTAATACTGAGTAGGTTGTAAGATATTTTCTAATAAGATGAGAATCCATCTATTATTTATTACTGTATTAAATCAAGAATTCTTATATTTTAAGGATGCAAATGAATTTTTAAAAAAAATTTATCACCAAAAATTGCTTTCTTTCACGACCAGCAAATTCAGTCATATCTTTAATATATTAATTTTGAAAGTATAATAAATCTTGAATTAAAAGGTTTGCATATCTGAATTATCTATTTTTAGAAGTAATTTATTTAAGCTCTCAAGATGTTATTTATTGAATCTATCATCTGTGATAAAACGAACCTTGTAAAATTTTACTGTATTCCAGTGTGAATGAAGGAGGGAAGGGAGGAGGAATGTACCTCTTTTGTAACAATAATTTTGTAACTTGAACCAAAGAAAAAAATATGTTATAAAATCACCTTTATAATATTTCTCTTCTATAAAAATTTCATCTTTTAACTCTAATTTGTAAAATTTATAGTGAACTCTTCTAGAATTTTTTTGTTTATTTCAATGAACACCATAACTTTTTTAGAAATTCATTTGTCTTATGCGTAAAATTGCACCATTTAATTTGTACTAATGTATTTACAATTAAAAAAATAATAATAAATAGCTTGATGTTTGAATATACAATTCGAGTATATCTTTCTTGACATAAAAAGGCCTGTTAAAGGCAAGTATTTAAATAATCTATGAAATTTCAATGGAACAAAACTTTTTAAATGGTGGTCTTTTATGTTGAAAAAATCTGGTGGGGGGAGGGCTTTTGTATAATCTTTTAAATGCATGTAACTAAGTAAAATAAATTATCTGTTTGAAATTTATGCTATGAACTTGTTCTAGAATTTTGTTTTAATTTTTTTCAGTCAAAGAGAACTGTATTAAACTATTTTGTTACTTAGAAAATTAATTTTCCTCTTATAATTCCTTATTGTAAAATTGTACTTGAGCATTAAAAGTGAAACCTATTCAGTTAATTTACTTTGATCTATAAATGTTATGATGAAATAAATACAATTCAAATTGTTTATTCTATAATTAACTAGAATTAATATTGCTGTCATGTTCCCTATACAGTTAACAATTTTAATTATATAGGGAATAACATTGATACTAGATATACAAACCTAGCATATGTTTTAAGTTATAAACTAAACTTGGCACTGAAAACTGATAAATATTTTTGCTTCATTTACAAGCATTATGGAAATGCATACAGTGCTGAAAATGCTATTAGATCAAAACTTTTTCAATACTTTAATTTTCAGAAATATTTGCTAGTGTCCACAATAAAAGAAAAGTGTTCTTATTAATATTTAAGAAATTCTATTAGATTATCATTAATAGAATTATTTGAATATTATGATAAATGGAAAATCAAAAAGTTCATAGACATTAGTTAAATATTTTATTTGGTTTTCTTATGTTTCAGGAATATACCATTAGGAATTTAGATATATTTACTCAATATTTGATATCTGTTCAAGTTTTTAATCCTGCTGGTCATGGTCCAGCTGCCACTGTTGCTGTAATGACTGATGAAGGAAGTATGTAATATTATTTTATTATATTTATTCATAATATTGATAATTATATTATTTTTCATTAGTAAAACAAGAAGGGTGGGATCTTGTATATTTTAGGATCAAAATAATTTTCTTGAAATTTTTTTAATGTATTAAATAATATTTAAACCAATTTTTAAAGTGGAAACATAATGGGAAGCATGATGAAAGATGCACTAATTTGTTTTCTTGCCTCTCCCCATTATATTTTTTTGTGTATGTATTCATTGATCATATGTATTAGCATATTAAATATAAACAAGGAAAAGATATAACTTTGGCATTGCATTCTTTAAAACTATGAATACAGCAATCAGTCTATTTAATTTCAGGTTCAAATAATGTTTTGAGATGTATATATCAAATATTTTAAATGAATACATAAATCAGTTTTAGTTATACTTTATCAATCTTGAAATATTGTGTTAATTATTTGGGGTTTTTTTAAACTAACTTTTCTATATGGGTAAACTGTATTTTCTATATGGGGGTTCATAAGTGTGTGAATTGTATAATTGTAAGGTTTGTATATATATTTTTCTTTTAAAAAATAAAATCAAGCAGATATGAGATTTGTTAGAATAAAAATAATCACAAAGTTATAAATTGACTAATATATATTGGTATGAATTTGTTATGAAAAGTTGGAATTATAATTCTGTATTTTACAGTTTTGACTTTCTAAAAATGGATGTAATTAAATGTATTAGAATGTGAAATTTTATTTCAATTGTACTAACATTTTCCTGTTATAATTTTTAATATTATTCAATACAATATTTGGATTCTGTCTACAGCTCCTTCTAAACCATTAAATTTTACAATTGGCAAAGTTGGTGACAGCTCTGTTCGACTCCGTTGGCAAGAACCTGAAAGCCCAAATGGCATTATTCTTGGATATAGAGTTTATTTTCAACATACAGCACTTAATATTACGGAGATGCGCAAGGCACATCATCCTCAGCCGGTTATGGACTATGTTCTTTCAAATTTAAGTAAGAATTAAACTTTCAAATTACTACATTCATGTCTTTTTAAAATATAATATACTATGTAAAACAATAGCCTCTTTTATGCTGTAGTTATTAATTGTGTTTCTAATTGCCTTATTTTTATAGATTCACAGCTACAAAAAAAGCATTATCTGTCTTGTCCCAATAACTAGATTGTTTTGTGAATATGCTATTAATATTAAGTTTTCCCTTTTAATAAGTTAGAAAACTTTTCACCATTTTATTTTATTTGAAACTTTGTCTTTTATTCATCTGAATCATAAACTTAAGAGAATTATTTTTTAAAACTTTTAAAGATATTCACAGTTCAGATGTTAGTGAAAGTTTCTATTTAAAATACTACTGCTTTTACAAAATACTTTATTGTAGTTTTTTGTATTATATGATTGAAATTTGATCTCCTTTCTTACAGATTTTTTAAAAATTTATAATTGGAATTCTGGCTACTATATTAAAATGTTCAAATATCTGTAGGTAATTTTAATTAAATTCAAAATTGATACAATTGAGTGTTTAAAGAAATTAAATGTGGATTAGGCTGAAATTTATAAAAGGTAATTGTGAAAGTTCTTGTTAAGTCAAGATTTCTTTTTTCTATTTGAAGAATAAAATTACTTGTCCTGGCTCTAAGTCTGAGCAGCTATAACTGTTCATCTTTATAATATTATATCAAAAAGAGCCATATAGTATCTTACATTATTGAATTTTTTTAAAAAATGGGATAATATATCATTTTGTTGGATTTTGCTCAAACATATTTTTTAGAGGGACTTATTTTATTTTCAGAACCTTTTAGCCATTATAAAGTATGGGTGAATGCTTTTACATGGAAACATGAAGGTGAACCAAGTAAAGTATTAGAATTTGATACTGATGTTCAAGGTAATTCATTTTTATATATGATATTCTCTGATAAATACTAGTGTGAATATAGATACAAGTGTAATCTGATGATGGGAAAAGCATGGATTTTATTTTTATTTTTGCTTTATCTACTTTGATAATGCATATTTTATCATTTGAAGGACAATTGTTTATTTAAAAAAAAACAGTTTTGTGACATAAAATGAATTAATGCTCAGATTATAGTTAAAAACTTGATTTGTGTTTACAGCATTAATAAAGAAGATTTCTTGTTATACTTCAAATAAAAATAAGCAAGAATTTTTTAATTGAAATATTTGATATCTAAAAGGAAATGTATCTGTAAAGATTTTTTGGATGCGGTTTTATTTCAAATTAAGAAGATGGCAAAGTTGAGGAGTCACTTGTACTCATCCAGTTGAAATTGCATTTTAACTTATTCGATTAATTGCAACATTGCCTAATTTAAAATCTTCAAAATAATCCCTGTCTAACTGAATGTTAAATAATTTTATTTCCACAAATGGCAAAGCAAATCCAAGAGGAGTGGTGATTTTGGCAATAGATTGGTAAAATGTTATGAAAAATAAAATTTTAAAATAATTGGTGTCATTAAAAATTTTTTTTTTCTTATTTCGAACATTCAGTACTATTTCATTCTAATTGATAACTCTAAGCCTATTGGTTTTATAAGGCTAGCTATATAATAGTTGCATCTCTACCATTAGAATTAAATAAAAGTGCAGTTAATTGCTTTTCATTTATTGCATATATCGTAATTTATATTATGTAAAAACAAAATGTTTTGTGGTTTCAGGTCCAAGTGCACCATATATTGTCAATTTGACTTGCCAGACTCTAGATAGCTTGTATGTGCAATGGGAAAGACCCCAGATTTATTTCAATCGAATCGATTACTACTTCGTTCACTATCGATCCGAAAATAACTGGGACTTCGAAGAAATTGCAATGGCATCTCCTCATGAAAGAGCTATTGATAATGGTGTATGTTATATAGTTTTAAATTTTAAGCTATTTGTTTTCTTCAATTATGCAGAGAGGTTTTTTTTGGGGGGGGGGGTAAAAATTCTGCTCTTGCAGCATATTGAATGAAATTCCCTTTTTTTTACAGCTAGCTATTTTTTAAAGAAGGTCTCAAAAATTTTGAGTTGTAATGCAATTTTTTCTTTAGTAATTTTGAAATTTTAATCTGATTTTTATAAATGCTTGAAGTTTTCCTGATATAAAGCTAATTTTAATGTTTTGTTTTTTAGAAGTTTTTGGAATAGTTTATTATGAAAAAATCGTAAACATTATGAATTCAAGGTTTTTTTTTTCATTGCTATATTTTTAAACGACTTACAAAAGCATCTTTAGAAAATTGGGAATAGAAACTCTTTAGATAATTAGGAACAGCTAATGATGTTTAATGGCACAAAAGCCAAAATGCACCAGTAGGCTATTTATTTTAAATTGGTTGTACAAATGTAAAATTTCTTATTAAATGTATTTAATATTGTTAAGTTAATAAAATATTAAATATCAATAAAAAATACTGCTGAATTAATTTAAATAATTTGACACTTGTAGTGTGATTGTATTTTGAGTTAATGTATATTCAATGTATATTTTAAGCTAATACAAAAAATAAATAAAGCTGATTAAATTATGATATTATTGATGTGACTATGATTTATGAATAATATTTAGAAATTCCAACCCTCCTCCAATTGCATATTTCCAAACTTTTTTTTATCTACATAAATTCAATCCATTTACAGAATAAATGCTAATTATTTTTCATTATTGAAATTGCATTTTTGCTCTATTTATAAATAAATGGTTTAATTTTTCTTGTCATTACAATTTTTTTAAAAATTATCTGTAGTGTTTTTTTTAAAATGGTAAATATATCACACTTGCTAAGTGCTATCAAATTTGTGACCACTCTTTGGCATCTATACTCAACTCTATGAGCAAATGCTTGTTTTTACTAAGGACTTAATGATACTTTTATAATGCATCTCATACCTGTGCATTATTTTACATACACATTTCTTCTGTTTTTATCATAAAACATTAAGCAATACATATTGCATTTTATTTATTGTAATAAATTTATCTCATTTGGAAATTTAAGATGACTTCTTTTAATTACAATAGTTTTTGGTGTGTATTTCATTTTTAGGATTTTTTTTTTTTTAAAAAGGAAGTGCTTGAATTTTAATTATGCTCCAGAAAAAGAAAAAAAAAGTTCTGTTAGTTTTGACTGCCATATAGATTAATTTAGGATTTTAAAAATTATTGATGATTTAATTTGTCCTTAAAAGGCTCTTTTCTCCCTCCAGTATCAAGGTGATAAGTGCAAATAAAAAAATGAAAGGAATCATTGAAGTTATATTTATATAATGCAAACATCGAATTAGTTTCTCTTACCCAGCCTCATTGTTTTGCTAAGCAAAGTATCCTTCATCAAGCCTTTAATTAGGTAGATTTTATCTGTAATTAAAATTATGACACATTTATTCGTCAAAAGTTGTGCTCACTTTTAATAATTACCTCTTTATTTTTGCTAGTATTCTGATTTAAAAACATTTTCTTTGATTTGGTATTGTCGAATAAAATAATATTTAGACTTAATTTGCAATAGGAAAGAAATGCTCAATGTGCTGGAAGTTAAGAATAAGTATCATACTATGCAAATTTAATGACTAACTTAATAACTAATGCTTGCAAAGTTATAAATATTTAGCATAGAAATAAATAGGACCCAAAGCTAAAAGACATACTTATGAGAAAAGTGAAGATTTCACTTTTGTTGCAAATATGCATTAAAAACTTTGCAATATCTATAATTCACAAAAATGGGATTTGTTTCATGTGTGTATTATTATTTCAATAATACACACAACACAATGCTTTTAACAATAATGTTGATGTCAAACTAAATAATACTGTTTTCTGAAATATGTTTTCTAACAGAGTAATTTTGGAGTAAATTTATTTTTTCATATTTCTGGACAAGTTATATGTGAAATGGAAATTGCATATTCTGTATTTTATAGTTGTAACCATGGAATGCTTCTTAGTTCTTTGTAACATACTCGTAAATTTTTACTTTTTTTTTAATCAAAAAGTTCAATATTTTACTTGTATTACTTTTTATATTTCAATATGAAATAGCATGTATCTATTTGCTGTCTTGAAATGATTATACAAAAATTTAAAAGAAAGTGATTTCATATGCATATTTGCTTATTACATACATATTAATTTTTAACATTTGATCTGACTTTGTGTAATTTGTAGACTGTACTTTCTATAGGGATTTATAGATTCATTGACAGTTTTTATATTTTACTCATCGTGATGATACTGTTTTTTCAATTGCTAACATTATACATAACATATAAAAACACTCGTCAACTTTTTTGATTAATAAAATATTTTACGAAGAAAATAAAAACTATTTAAAAAAATGTCTGCCTGTAAGTAGTGATGCGAGTCCTTTTTCTGTTTTAGATGTTTATACCAAATCTCACTGCAAATACTATGTATGAAGTTAAAGTGAGAGGAGCAACACGAAGTGTCATTGAACAGTCAAAACTTTTCAAAGGACAGTTCTCCGAGCCAAGAAAAGTACTTCTTCAAAATAAGTGTCCTAGTATGTTTGTAATTATTGATCTGTTTCAGAAATTCCTATGCCATGAATTGAATAAGTCTTTAACATTATTTTGATTCTATTTCAGTGTTTAATGGCGTTCCTTACTCAGATTCTTCTTTAAGTGCTGGCATGATTGCAGGTGTAATGTGTGCATCGTTTGCTCTTCTTTTAGCTATTGTGTCATTTATTTTATGGAGGTAAGTTATTATGCATATATATTTTACAGATATATATGAATAATATATTATTTTGTTTTAATATCATTTTTTATGTAAAAAAATGGATTTCTAGTTTTTAAATTATATTCTTTTTTTTTTTAATGAGTGATACTTTATGTAATTGTCGCTTTTTGAACACACATTGAACCTCTATGTGTAGGCTGTGGAGATGTTAGCAAAAATTAGAAAGACTGGGAAAAAGTAAAGATATTGTGAAAATTGATTCTTTTTTCAACCACAGATAATACATTTCACTTTCTATTTTTAAGTAGAAATTATGCAAAAAAAATTTTTTTAATGGTTCTTATGAATAGTGTTTCATTAATGAACTTTTTGTTAGACTAACTGCATAGAAGCAAGATATTTGAAAGTTTGATCTATAATGATAATATATTTGAACGATAGAATAACTGATGAACTAAAATAGTAAGACATGTCTTAAGAATAATATATTCATAGTATGAGAAAGAAGACACCTTGATATGATCTTATTTGTCTTAATTTATTTTTTGATATGAATGGAGGGGAAAGTATAAAGATTTTGTAATTTTTGTAATTTTTAAAGTTGTCTCAAACATCATAAAATATAATTCTTTGCTTCATTGAATGTAGTTTTCAGAATTGAAAACATGTGCTTATCTCTAATGGGTTTGAAGTTAGCTATAGAATCAAGACTAGAATATGGACATTGTGTATATGTAATGTTGGTATTTGAAGAAACTGGAGAATTAGTCCCTTAAACCTGTAGCGTCAGCCGGCTTTGATGCGTTGAGTTAGCGACGGCTTTGTTGGCTGGTAGATGGCGCCACGACTTTGCGGAAGGCTGCGTTGTCAAGGTCACCAATGTAGCGAGTGAAGGTCGCTGTACGAACCTGCGACGGTTGAGCCAGTAGCCGAGCGATATACCGTTCAAGCAAAAGGGACCCTTCACTCGCTACATTGGTGACCTTGACAACGCAGCCTTCCGCAAAGTCGTGGCGCCATCTACCAGCCAACAAAGCCGTCGCTAACTCAACGCATCAAAGCCGCCTCTTAAGCCGTTGCTAACTCGACGCACCAAATCGTTCGTCTCCCGTCCGACTCACTGGTAGGGGAGTACTGTAGCGTCAGCCTTATAAGCTACATTATATCCTTCGAGCTGAAGGGTCCCTTTTGCTCGAACGGTATATCGCTCGGCTACTGGCTCAAACGTCGCAGGTTCGTACCGCGACCTTCACATGCCACAAACCGCATCTATTTCTTCATCCATTTGAGTTTGCATCTTTATATAGTTATAACTAGAAGTAGCATGCTAATCACAGACAACAGAAAAAGAGTGTGGCAATGCATCTGAATTACTTATATTCAACACTGCTAAGCAAGCATTTATTTTAAGTATCTGCTTTTCATGTGATATTGTATCCCATCACTAAATCGTTAAAATGTAAACAGAAATTATTCTTCTGAACTGTGTTGGAAAAATTTGAAGCCTGTAGAACATAATACTTAAAATTTAAGAATGCAGATTAAGTAAATTTATTATTTATATTTATTATTATTTTTACGTAGGAAATATTTTCAAGCTGCATATTATTACCTTGATGATCCTTTGGGAAACAGAGCATCTCCACAATTGTCGGAAACTTTTGGTGATTATTTTAATCTATATTTTTCTGTATTATAATTTTTTTGGTTTGAAGCAATGAATTTTTGATGCATGTTTTGAAATGTATAAATTTTTGTTTAGTTGAAACTCCCCAAGTTGGAAAAAAAAAAAACACTCCGTAGTTCTGTGAGGTTTCTGTTCATAAATAAATGTACTGGTGCAACATTTATGTATTTTTAAAGGATGTGCTTTCTGTTTTAGACTGTATCCCAGCAAAATGCATTACAAATTCATGTATATTCATACTGATGCTTTGAAAGATTACTATGTTGTTTGGTGTTTTATGTTGTGCAAGGAAGCATAATGTTTGGCCTATTGTAATATTTAAGAATAGCCAGTTATATATAACTAAATTCAACTAAAACAGATTTTGATGTATCTCTGCCTTTCAGTTGTATTTTTTTTTTAATTCCCTCAAATGCCAAAATTATGTTTCATTTTGAACCCTGTGATAGATTAGAAATAATAAGTTTGCAATTTTATGTTTCAAGGATGTACTTTATTTTGTATGTGTCGACTAAATTAAGTGATGAAGTTTACTACAGTCAGTTAAATTTTTTTTCCTGTATATTTTTAAACTTATTCCAGAAGGTTTGACAGTCTATCAATTCACCACCAAATTTATGCAGTTCAATTTCAGGAAGTTGTGGAGAAATCATTTTATACGAATTCTCGCACTCAGCCAAATGAGAATTAGCGCCAGAATTACTATTTTCGTCATTATTTTGTTTGTTTTTAATATTCTTTAATACTCATTTAGACTTTAATTCTATTCTCAAAACCTTTTCTCTATAATCTTCTACAATATTAAATTCAGTTTGGAATTCTGTTTCATCTGCTAAAGCATCAAAGTACTGATTATGCGTTAACTCTAATGAATTCATTTTTTGCTTAACCAAATGTAAACACATTTCAATTTCTTCGGCGTTAGCATTTTCATTAATCAGCATATTCTCTAACTTAGTATATGCTTTCGTAAAAGAAGCACGTTGTGCAATTTTATTTCCTTTAATAATTTCCATCTTTACTATTTTATTAAATTAATTAGTGTTATGATAAATGTCTGTATTCAAGCTATCAACAACTTCAAAATGGAAATTCGAATTTCTTACCGTTATCAATCTTCAAAACAAAACCTGCCGGCCCGGGGGCGCCAGAAATGTAGTTTCTATTAGGATTGACTTAGAAAATAAAGGTAGGCAGTTTTGTTGATTGATGAGAACGCTGAAGAAACAAACAACATAAATTTAAAACAAAACAGCACGGCACAAACATTAAATGCTTCTCCTTCGCCATATTTGCAAAATCTCTTTCACTTCTTGTTGCCACTTCCGACGAGAGAAACTTACCTCTCACCGAGTTAGATCGTGACGCAGCAGTTTGTATGTAATTATTACATATAATCTTCTAGATTGTTTGATAGTAGATCATAAGAGGTAGTTTTAACAAGGAACTCCATGAAAAAATACTTTTTAATTGAATATATATGTTTTAAACGTGATTTAGTACATTCTCTTCAGAAGAAAATTTATATGAAAACTATTTAATGTTTAATCAAGCTTTGCATAGACAATTGGAATTTTTTGGAACATGCGATTTAAAATGTATGACTTGTAGATCTATCAAATTATTTTTTCAGTTTTATAAGGTATAATATTTGTCTTCAGTTATTAAATTTTATTCTTCATTAAACAGATGACTCTGAATATGCTGCTGTTCCCGTACACCTTTGGTCTAAGCATGTTTCAGAGCTGCATGCAGATGGAGATATTGGATTTTCTAGAGAATATGAGGTGATTTTTTTTGTGAGACTTAAATATAAAATGTTTTATGGTTCATTTGGTAGGTTAATATTTTTCAACTTATAAAGAATGCTCTGTTTTAGGGAAAATAAATGCTCTCAGATTCGATACATATAGATTAAAAAATATATTTATAAATTAGTTAATTATCTAAGGTATTTGTATTTAGCTATAATTTTTAGGTGGTAATGAATCATTGAATAAATATTTAAAAACTAATGTAAATGAGCTAAAAAAAATTATCTTAATTATACGATTTTCTTGAAGCGGATTTTGGAATTTTAAATTAATGTTTTTATAATCATGTATGTGTAACATTAAGATGGATTTATCGATTTTAAAGGGAGCATATCATCGGTAAAAACTTTTAAGAATTGAAAGGTTACCGTTTATTCACTTTTTTTTTCAGGCGATTCAGCAGGCAACAGATCTTGATCTTTCTTCTGAGCATTCCCAAATGACGGAAAATAAAAATAAAAATCGTTATGTCAATATAGTAGCTTGTAAGTATTATTATTATTATTTTTGCATAGAATATGCACATTATTTATTTATTATTAAATATTGTTTAATGAAAAAAAAACTCATTTGCATATATTTTATTAGTAAGTATTAGTAACTTATTACCATATTATATAAAATGCATTAGGTTTGTTTGACCCTTTTTTTTTGCATTATATTATAGTTTTCAATTATTGCATCATACATCTAAAACTGTTAATTCAAATTCATTTTCACACAAATGACTTTTTTGATGGACTTGTAACTCAATTGTCCCATACATTGTTATTGTACTTATGTATTTATGGTAAACACAGTTTCACATTTATTGTCTTAAAAATAGTTTTTTTTTCTGTTTTTATAGATGATCATACCAGAGTTATATTGAAGCCATCTCAGGGACAAAAGAAAATGGCAGACTATATTAATGCTAATTATATAGATGTATGTTTACTGAGAATCATATGAAATAATTCATATGTATTAATTCCATAATTATTTTGAAATGTATGCAAAGTGTTTTTTTAAAGATGTAATTTAATGTTTTTTTATCAACTTAGGGATATAATAAGCCTGCAGCTTATGTTGGCACTCAAGGACCACTTCCATCTACGTTTGATGATTATTGGAGAATGATATGGGAACAAAGAGTGTACATTATTGTTATGATTACCAATTTAGTGGAGCGCGGCAGGGTGAGTTCTGTTCATGTGGTTGTTAAAACTTTTTTCTGTTCAATACATTTGGATGAGGGAAAACAACAAACCATTTTCATATCTATCAATCAGTAATTGATTGTTTTAAAATTTTATACTGTTATTACTTGTACTGTTTTCTTCAATAAAAAAATGTCAATTTTATTTTGAAGTTTTAAACTCTTGGAAATTATAAATTATTTATTAGATTACACCAAAATGTCTTAGGGTTTAGAATTGAAGAAATATTTTATATTTTTCTAGTTAGTTATTCTTGAATTAAAAGTAATCTTTTGACAGATAAATAAAACTTATGAAAAAAAGTTGATTTGTTTGTATGTTTTACTGCCCTCCTGCCAAATGAGCGGCACAAGTAAAGTGAAATGACCCTTTAAGTCCCAAGTCACTTTTTATCAAAATTTAAGCAATTTCTTTTTTCTTGCATGACTCAACCATTTTTGGCATGATCTAGATATCCTGCCATTGCTCATAGGATGAAAAAACAGTACAGATTTTAGCGATTTATTGCTTATCTATTTATACCTAAATAATACTGCAAGTGATTTTAAAACCTGCATAAATAAGTAATGCTGGTTATTTTTATTTCAATTGATAGAACTGTGTATATAAATAATATATGCATACAGTTGTGTGCGTGTGTGAGTATAAAATGTATAAATGTTTTTGATATGTAATTAAGACCTTGCTGCAAACCTTTTATTTTATTTTATACTCCCTTCTCTTTTTCTTTTCCTTTTTGATTCTGCTATCTTTTTAGTTTCATTTCATATCATCTAGTTTCTAGCTACATCTTTTATACAGTGTGTTGCCTTTTGCTTGCATTTCCTTACATTTCACATCGTGATTATAAAATCTTAGAGAAAAGTTTTCATTGCTGCATTTCAAATTGCATTAATTATCACCAATACTTATAAACTCGATTGCTTTTGATTATTCTGCATTAATTCAAAAGTTATTTGCACATTAGAGTTATGGTTTTGTAATAGTTAATACTTTCATTGGAATGACTTGGTATAACAGGAAAAAATATATGCATGCACTTTGCCTTACCACCATAAAAAGTATGCATTTAATGCAACAAATCCTGTTAAAGCAACAAGTAGTGCTTTTTAGTATATAACTTTCAAATTCATTGTAAATTGCAACCTCAATATCAGCATAATGCATCAAAATAATGTATATAAGTGAAAATGCTCTGTATTTGTTTTAATACATTGCTTTATGTTAATTTTTTGTAAGTCTAATACATAAAATGCCTTGGAGGCAGTTTTCTTAATAATGAAAACTCAATATAGGATCAAATAATATTTTTACCAGATTTTATTAAAAATTTTCAAAATTAAATTTGGGCAACACTTATCAGCTGGCAACACACAATTTCTGGGACTTAAAGTGCTTTGTAAACCTCACTTTGGCAAGAGAGCAAAAAAAAGTGATCTGACAGAATTCACTTACAATAGCACATGCTCTCTTTGCATGCCAGCACGAACCTAGCACTTCAGATTGGGATGACACAGTAAGTACTTTGTCTTTTCCTCTTCACCCTTTTAGTTTTATTTTCCTTCCTTTTTTGTTCTATTTTTCTGCTGTTTTTATCTGTTCTTGTATTAATTCTAAAGTGATTGTTGTTATTGTTGAATTATTTTTTTTCATTTAGGGTTTGCAGGTGGTTTTCATAGCTTAAATGCAACTATAATTAATGTATTTGGTTGTTGCAATTATGGTTTGGGGCTTAAAGAGTTGTCTTTCATTTGTGCACTCATTGCACATCCTTACAAAATTTGTTTGATATTGTTTCCTTTGAGGATCTTACTTTAATTAACTTTCAGTTTTTCTTAAACTAAGAACTCACTTTTTTCAGTTCTGTAAGAATGTATTGTAAAAGGGGGAAAGGGAATGTGATCCAAATTGTAATACATTTTTACAAAGCCTTCAATTATATTTAAGTAAATTTAACTCTTTGATCTCAAGATAATTGGAACTAAAATATTTGCTGTGTAAATTTGCACCTCTAGTAAGGACTATAACTTCTTTGTCAGAACACATAAAGTATGCTTATTTTATTGTTATTTGTTATTTCTGATGTTCGTCCTAACAATTTTAATGTTGTAACTCAGCTCAACCATAAGAATGAATTTTAAATAATTTTTTTTTAAAAAATTCTCTTATGTGATATAAAATTTAAAAGTTGCAAAAAATTTTACTTTATTTAATGTCAAAGAAAAGAGTTTAAAAGTTGAGCCTTATGATTATATTGTTTAATATGTTGCAAACGTGTTCCATGTGAATATCGGCATTTCTACAATAATTTTATCTGAAACACTAACTGTGAAAGAAAAATTTCAAATTATTTTATCAACATTAGTTATAGTTTAAATTATAATTTTTTTTCTTAACTCATTTAAACATAGATTCATTTACAGGTATTCTATTCTTCAGTCTAATAAAATTTATTTTTCATAAAATATTTTGGTTACATTCTTCTATTTAATTTTAATGGTACAAAAATAAAAGGGACATTTAAACACTGTTTTGATTTTATTTTCTTGTGATTTGTTTTTCATCAGATTTCACGATAAGTGTAAATTGATTTTCTTTGCAATGTGAAAAAAAAAACCTTTCGTGTTTTTAAGTTTTACGGAAATAATGTATGACATATTTGCAATTTTGCAATTTTTTACGAAAATGATGTACAGTTGAATTAATGTGGAACTGAATTTATTTTTGAAAACTAGCAAATATTTAGCTGCTTTATTATTTTGATATAAACTAGAATTTTCACACATATTAGTCACATGAAAATACTGAGTATGGCCACTTTCATACTTGTAGAGATTTTTCTTAAGCAAGAGTAGAGGGTTTTTTTTTTTTAAATCATGCTGCCAATATTTAGCTGTATTTAGTGTCTGAATAATATTGTATTTAAGATTTTGCTTTTCTTTGCTTGGCCATTTTGTTTTCTCTAGAGTATGAAAAAGCTTAATTAGTGCATGAAATGCCATTTATTAATTGAACTTCGTAGTTTCGGTTATGTTTTCGATTTTTAACTTATAGTAATGTCCACTAAAATTTCTAAAATATTAAAATAGAGTAATTTTGAGCACCTAACTACCCTTAGGCTAATTTGTTTCAGAGGAAGTGTGATATGTACTGGCCTAAAGAAGGAACAGAAACGTATGGCATCATTCAGGTGCGATTAGTTGAGGAATTAGTAATGTCTACTTATACAGTGCGCACCTTTGCTATACGCAACATTAAAATGAAAAAGGTATGTACTGACAGTTATTTTCATTTACTGAAAAATATTTCAACTGCTATATCGGTATATTTTAACTTTTTTTTTACGCATTGATAAATCAAGATTTTTAAGAATTTTTATAAACTGTAAAATCTTTTGATTTTTATTGTAGAAATATAATTCTTGCTAATTAATCGTTTCTTCATTAGAGAACTTTTATGATTAAGCAATGACAACAGCAACTAAATTTATCCATTTCATATGCAGCATCTTATTGATAAAAATTTTTATGAAGTCTGCAACTTATCTCTACATGTCTTATGTAAGGTAACATTTTATTAAAAAAAAGTAAATGATTATCTTCTTAAAATACGTATAATTCTTTTATTGGCGCTTTTTATAGATTTATTTTTTTATTATTATTATTTCCTGGTCAGATTTTAATTTTATGAAATTTCAGTCAGTGCATAAAATACACCCAACTTTTTTTGAAGTCAAAATTATTATTTACAAATAATGTAAAATTGAGAATCATTGAACTTTTATGTACTTTTTCTGCTCATTTACATTTTTTAAAACATATGATACTGCGAGCAAACAAGGAAAAAACAAACAAATCTGAGCTGTAAATTTTGGCTTAACTTTTGAGATATATGAAAGAATAAATGTATTGAAATGCTGTAACATGCAATTTATTTCTTTTTATCTAAAATATAACCTATATATATATCTAAGCCTATATATATATATATCTATATATAGGCTTAACTGTGTTATGCCATTCATACTAAAATTGCTATTTTTGTTAGTCAAGGAAAGCAGCAACTTAAAAATAAGAATATATGGTTCTCATAATGAACAAATAGTTTAAAATCTAATAGACATTCTGCAAAATATATAATAATTTTCACTTTCAAAATGTTTCCCAAATTTTGGACAGCATGAAGTGAAGTGATGGAAACTGCTGATTTTAGACTATAGCAGTGAAACTTTAATTTCTGAACTTTGAGAAAAAAGTTATATGATAAACAGCTGAAAAATTATCACTTTTACTGCCAAAAAATGTGTAAAAATTACTTAATTGTATGTACTGTACACGTTTTTAACTGTATTACATAAACGTGTTCATAAGAAAAATTTAAGAATAATGATAAACTTTCTTGTTTACTTTCATTTCTCCACAGTATGTCCCAAAGCTTGGAACCTTTTAAAGTTTCTTGTTAGTTGAATGGTTCATGGATGAATTAAGTGGCAATAAAAAAAAATCTATAAGAACGGCACTACGACACCCTGTTTTATAAATTATATTATCATATTTTGTGTATATTTGGTGAGAAACTGTAAATTAATGGAATTTTATATGAAGCCGAATCTGCTGCTTAATTTAGAGTATTTTATTAACACTAATGTAGGCGAGCTGAATTTCGATGTGAAGGGAGAAAATTACGGTCCTGAAAGAAGCAGGTCTTAGTGTAGTTCTTTAAAGACAAATTTTTGTTTCACCTTCAGCATTTTTTCACCTCGTTGATCCATCAGATTGAATCGTGATTTTAGTTGCACATATCGAGTTTAAAAGATGTGAGTGGGCAACTAGTGGCATAAAAGTGATGTGTATTTTCCAATAACCACAGTGACCAGAATCTCTTATAAATCTTACATACGTTAGCATTTAACTTAAATATTTTTCATTTATTTGGCAAAATTAAATTCTATTCCCTTTTTATGTTTGCTAGTGTTTTGATGGGAAAACGTATGGTATTTACCTAACGAATATTTAAACATTTATAGGGAAAACTCGTATTTTTTGATGCTAAGGAGATTACTTTCGTTTTGCAACATTAGTTCTATGCGTATTTTCCCCCTGTTCTATATAGTCATTATATTTTTAGAAGCAGATGTGTGAAAGAAATGTTTATCAGTATCACTATACAAATTGGCCTGACCATGGAGTTCCAGATCATGCATTACCAGTTTTGAATTTTATTAGAAAGTCATCCAATGCGAACCCATCGAATGCTGGTCCAATTATAGTCCACTGCAGGTATTTAAACATTACTTATTGCATAAAAAATTGTTATAAAATATAATCCTTATATCTTTTTCTCTAAAATGGAGATAATTTTTATAATTCCGTATCTTGAAAAGACGCATTAGGGAAAGTTCGCTTAAAGGAAAGAAAGGCGAGGAAAAAGTGATTGAAAAAAAATGTGAAATGGTATCTACAAATCCCCTCCTCCCTTTAATCAGTAGTTATAGAAATTTTTTAAAAAAATTGCTAGGAATATAATAAATTTTCAAAATTATATAATATTTTCTGTATGATTAACAATCAAAACTCGATTCTTATCTCAAAATTTTGAATTTCAAAAAACTCACAAAAATTTGAAAATAATGCTAAAAAACTGTTGAATTTTACTGTTTTAGCACGCTATTGTGAATATTTGGCAAATCAGTTATTTTTTTATATGATTTTTATATTAATTCATTTCGTATGTTTTTGCAGACAAATTTCGCTAAGAATGTTAGTATGAAATAGTTTATTATCATCTACTATGGAAAAAAAAAATTACACACTTGTTTTGGGAATTTTTGCAAGAAGCATATTTTGAGGATTTCAATTTGTTACTAAGTAAATATTAAGTGTAGGCTATTTATATTTATAAATACTTGCCACTAAATGAAATTTCATTTTATGTAAGCAGTTAGAATCTAAGCTTTGTGAATAAACCGAATGTGTATTCATCTTAAAAACTGGGTTAGAACTTGCAAAAATGCAATAAATTGAACCTTTTTTTAAATTGAATTTCAGTATATATTATTTGATTCTCTACAGTATGTCTATATTGGCCTTTGTAAAATATTTTCTGGCAGCATATTTCTTGGTAGTTATATAATAAAAATTGAATTTTATTTAGTGCTGGGGTTGGAAGAACAGGAACATATATTGTACTAGATGCTATGCTACGCCAAATACAGCATAGGCAAAGTGTGAATGTTTGTGGTTTCCTAAAGCACATCAGACAGCAAAGAAATTATTTGGTTCAAACAGAGGTATGTGAGAATTTTTTGTAAATTAAAAGTTCGTTGAATGTTATTTTTTATAATTAAACAAAAATAATAATTTATTTTTCTTCCAGGAACAATATATATTTATTCATGATGCGTTGTTAGAGGCTATTGAAAGTGGTGAAACTGAAGTTCCAGCCCATCAGTTTAGTTCATATTTAGCTAACTTAAATAATCCTATGAATGAATCTGGGGAGAAGACTCAAACTCCTTTAGAAAAACAATTTAAGGTGGGTATTCCTACTGAATTTGCTTATTTTAAATTTTTTCTTAAAACTATTTACATCTAAGAAAGAATAAATTAAGAAATATATTATGGGTATTAAAAGTAAATATTTTAGAGTCTGTTTTAAATTTAAGCAGTTTTTTACATTTTTTTCTGTCCCTGTTCTAGAAGTTATAATTTTAAAAATCTTGTATATTTTGTATTGTAATATAGTTGTTTTAATTTCAGTTGGTAACATCATTTAAAGCACGGGATTTCAATGTGGTATCAGCTCTGAAACCTTGTAATAAAGGAAAGAATCGTTCTCTTAATCTCATTCCACTGGAATCATATAGAGTCCATATCACCCCAAAGCCTGGTACTGATGGATCTGATTACATTAATGCTACGTTTCTTCCGGTAAGTTTTCTGTTATTTCATTGCAAATACCTAATTTGTGCTTTTCATATATTTTCATACATTTCGAAGTACTATCTTGTGTTAAATTTTAGATCTTTTTGAGAAAGGATGTTTAAATTTTAGTAAAGAACTTTATAGTATTTTTCTTCTATCTTTGTCATAGTTTTAAAAGCTTCACTTCCATCCATTATATTAATGGGGAAAATATCTGAGTTTCGATAAAAGTTGATTCAACCTATGAAACCCTTCACAAAATATTGATTTGCCAAAAGTTTTTTTTAGTGTGCCTTTTTTTTAAAAAAAAAATTGCAATATAATCTCAAATATATTCCGCTCAGAGTCTATTCCATCCATCACTTCTTCGACGTGAAAGTTTTTTCCCCCAATGTGCAGCAATGATGCAATAAAAGGTCTCTATGTTTTTGAAAAGAATTTTTCATAAATTAAATTATCATATAAATTCAAACATTTAAATAAATTTTATTAGAAAGACTGTTAATAGAATGCGTTTTATGCAATTCTCATTTTCAAACCCTGTTTACCTATGAATCACATTTGTTTTATAGCATTTAAAAGTATTTAGAAAAATTTAAACAATTACAGATTATTTGGTTTCAAATGTCTCTTTTTAGCTATTGTTTAAAAGTCATAGAATGCTATGATTAATATTAGCATTTAGTATTATAAAATGTTAAACAAATGGAGACTTATACTTGTGTGTGTGATAAATTATAAAGTAAAGCATGATTTTTGAATTAATATAATTATCAGTGTCATGCTTTTATTTAAAATAGTGCATGTAGGGGGAAAAACAAAGGAAAATTTCCTTTAAAATGATGAAATAATTAAAACATATGTTTACATAATCACATATAAGAAATGGCAGTTAGATTTGCTTCAATCTTAATGCATTAAAGGAAGTTGTAATTTTTAAAAATTTATTGCTTATATACATTTTTAGAGTTTATTGATAGAAATTCGATGTGCTTTATGTAGTTTTGTATTAAAATTTGAATATTATCATGGAATATTTTATGTATTATAATTATCTTGAAAAATTATAGAGGTGTGTTAAAAAAAAGAAAAAAAATGTATTAAAGACTGTAGCCTTTGTTTTTAGCTTATGAGACAGTAACTTGCTTATAAGTGTTAAGATCGCACCAAAAAATATCTGAAAAGTTGGAATTACAAACAAAATCATTAAAAAAATTTGTACATTGCATAGCTATAAAAATGTCATTATATCAACTTTATGTACAAGACGTATGTGAGCTTTTACACAATAAAATTACCAATTGCATTTGAATTAGAAATTTTTGTTGCTTATCTTTTGTATATGTGTGTTTGTATTCGTTAGATCTCTTAGTTTCATATTTTTGATATTTTCATCTATTGATATAAAGTTTTTTCCTCCAGGGCTTCCATAAATTGAGAGAGTTTATTATAACCCAACATCCATTGCCTGGAACAATACCTGATTTTTGGCAAATGGTTTTTGATCACAATTCTCAAACTGTTGTAGTTCTATCTTCAGTTGATGACAAGGCAAGTTTGTGTTCATATTATAAAAATAAAAGATTATATTTGTGTTCTAGAATAATTTATTTTTAAAATTTTCATAGACAACTTCAGTGTCATAATGAATGTTTTTTGTAAAATTATAACAATTCTATTTAATGAAACTAATATCTGGGAAATCGAGCTTTGTTCATCAATTTTTTTAATTGTGGAGTTTGTTCGGATAAAATATTTATATACGAATCACGTTCTGACTACATAACAATATTTTGCAATCTTACCTCATCTCGCATCCATCAGCACAATCTTACAAAATTTAGAAGCACTATTAGATTATCATCCTATAACAATGCTGCACGAATTTTACGAAGTACCACGAAATTTTACGTTGGCACTCTATGACATTGTTTCACATTTTTTCAGGAAAGCCTCGTACTTAAGGTTTGCTTTTTAAGCTTATTTATCTAAATATAAAATTTGATTCAAATCTTTAGAGCCATTTACGTTAGAGCCAAATTTATATGCAAAAATTTCATTTTTAAAGTTGTAAGATGACAATGTTTAGATTTCATACAGTCATCAATACAAACTTTTGTTTCTTTTTTAAATGTTTCAAAACCGCATGCTGACGATGAATTGCCAAAGATTGATGTTTTGAAACTCTTGTTAGCCATTGCCATGAAGTAAATATACAAGTTCTAGTTTTCTTTACAAAGCACACAACTTTTGTTTGCGGTTTAAAATAGAAATCTGAGGTTTATCGTATGCTAGGTTTTGCCCAAGGTGCATCGCATTTTGTTAGAGTTTCCGGGACACTTTTGGAGTGACCACTCTAGCTGTTAGTGCTTAAGAAGGATACTAAAAGTAATTGGCTTTTCCTTTAAATGTTGATTTTTTTTTCTCATTATATTTGTAATACTTAGAATTGCTTAAAAGTGTTTTTTTAAAGTTTTTTTTTCTTTCCCATTGTAATTATTTTTCCTCCTGAAAGCTAAATAAATTTCATAGACAAAAAAATTAAGTTTTTGACTTGAATTTTGGGTATCAGCCATTTGAGCGCAATTTTGTGATGTTCTTTCATCATAATGTAAAAAATTGAAATTATGATACAATTCCATTTTTCTTGCTTGTATTAATTTGTGATAGAAATGGAATAAATATACGTTTTGATTGACATTTTGATGTTTTCAATTTCTAAAGAATAATATGTCCTTTTCTCGAATGTCTAAAACAAATTTCTTTGGTTTACTAATCAGATAATCTTAGATGTGCATTAATTTAAGTAAAAATGAATTGCGATAAGAAAATTAATTTTTGTAATATTTTATCACAATCGTTTTGTATAATTTTTTGCATTATATTCAGTTTCCACAGATTTTATATTAAGTAGAAAATTAATCAATAATTTCATTTCTATGTTTTCTGCTTGTATTTCAAGGTCCAAATTTGGAGGCATAGATCCTGTATGCTGCTTTCTTTTAATAGTGTTCATCCCTTTAGTAGTTATTGCTGAATTTAAAAATTAAACTAACCAGTTTCAATTTTTTTAAATCAGTTTTTATATGTAGCTTATTTTAGTCATTTTATGGTATATCTGCAAAGTATATCTGTTTGTAGTTAGAAAATTTGAATAAAATTTTAAGGTATTTCCAACTTTTATTTTATGACATCATGATCATCAACTTTTTGTTTAATATTGCTTATTTTATATTTTTTTACTCATCTTATTGTTATCATATTATATGTAATTAAAGTATTCTTTTTCAAAAATTTATGTACATTTACAAATTTTTTAAAGCATTTTATGTTTAAATCATTTTAAATTTGCTTATTTGTGCTTGTTTAAAAATTTTAACTATTATAATCAAATATATCCGGAATGCCATTCCAACATTGCTTTTTATTTCAGATATTATTTTTTTGATATAAATAAATAAAAGATATAAATACCTCCTCAAAGCAGCATTTTCTTTGTCTTCTCCCCCTCCCAAAATTATGGTTGTATTTAAAGTTAATAAGAATAAATCATTTGCAAGTGATGATATAAAGGAGTAGGGCGTTAAAATTCCAATTGTTTAAATGTATTTTAGGTTTTGATTCTATTTCCTGAGGTATTTTTACTCTATCGTGGCTTTTGTGAGTTGGTGTCTATAACATAAGAATTGCATGATATCAAATTGGTTTATTTTATTTAAGTTGCAAGTGGATGTAAATTAAAGTTTGGATGATCTCTGACCATATTTCACTTCTTCGTTTCTCAGTAACTGCTAACAACGCTTTGTAAAGAAGTAGGATTAACAAGCAATTTATTGAAATTTTCCTGTGACTCATTCCTCATCAATCTTAACAAATATATTAGTCGAGGAGGAATTCATCCGCCTACTCATAATAGCCAATGCTATATTTACTCACATCGTTATTTCATGGTGAAAATTTTTTAATTTAATGTGAAATTAACATAGATTTTAAAGAAAAATTGACATCTTCATTTTATTCATTTTTTCAATTATAGTATATATTATGTTCCTTCAAAAATAACACATAAATCGCTGCCAAATGTGCATTATTTTAGTAAGTAGTATTCCTTTTTTTTCTCTTCAGGAATATCCATGCTTTTGGCCCAAAAAAGGCGAAGAAACTGATCATGGGGGATTTAAAATTAAAATGGTGGAAGAATCCAGTCAAGATAATGTAATGACTAGAGATTTTATTATGCAAGCTACCCAAGATGAATACGAAATGACTTGCCGCATTATACAGTGTCCTGGTTGGCCTGAAAGCTGCTCCCCTCAAAGTAATGTTTTTGATTTAGTGCAGGTTGTTCAAACATGGCATCTGGAATATCAGTATGGTCCCATCATTGTTGTTGATAAGTAAGTAAATTTTTAATGAACTTTGCATTTGATATTAAATTATCATATATAGCATGAATGTAATTATAAATATGGTGCATATATTAGGCAAAGCAAGCTGCAGTATTGTAAACATATGCACGTTAATAATTAATTTTATTTACTATTGCCATTAAGGGGAAATGAAGGTGGATAGAAGTTGATTTGAATCTTGGAATATGGCATTGTATTAATGTTACTTAGTGCACAACATTTGTATTTTAAATATGTCTTCTATTGAATATCTTCTCCTTTATTTACTGTCTTATTGTCTTGTGCTTGCAGAGTATCTCAAAAACTCTCCATACTTTCAATTGCTGTTACATTAATAGATATTTCCAATAAAATTTCTCCACCCTATTTATAACAATGCGGAATTTTAAGATTTTGAAAGTGTTTTGGGAATTCACCATTATTTTCCATGTGTTGCTGATAAAAGTAACTTTGGCATTGCAAGCAGTAATTTGTGTATCAGTTTATTTTGCGTTAATGCGTCCATTATTGTGTTTATGCTTCCGTACAAAATGACTCATCATGGTAAGATCGCTTGGTCTATTTCTTTGAATTACGATGATTCTGATTTAAGATGACAATCGTGCTGTTATTTATAAAAACTTTTTGTTTAATGTTAAAAATGAAACTTTTTTAAAAAAATATTAATACGTTTTAAGATTCTAACTATCTGAAATTAATGATGATTCTTATTATCTGAAATGTTTCTATATTCGATAATCATTAACTTTTAATAAAGTAGTAATTTTAACTGAGTTTAAATGTTTTTGGACACTGTGCAAAATATTCGACTGTCTTCAAACTTTGCTTAAGTAGTACTTAATTACGTTGCTGTAGTTATTTTTTTAATATTTTGTAATGTATTTTTATACGAGTAAATATATATAAATAAAAAGTAAATATATATAGAAAAAAAAGCGGTTTTGTGTTTATAAAACTGTGCGAGATGACCGAAATAAATTTTAATACCGAATGTAAAATCTTAATATATTTTATGTTATAGGCATGGAGGAACTGAAGCAGCAGCTTTTTGTGGTCTTACGACTCTAAAAAAACAGTTGGAATATGAAAAATGTGTGGATGTTTATTTGCATGCAAAATTGTACCACATGAGGCGACCAGGGATATGGAAAACACAGGTATTGAATTCATTTGCAGATTAAGAATCCATCCTACCCGTTTTGTAAATACGGTTTAATACTGATTTTCTTAGTTGGCAATACAAATCTTAACAACTGATTTATGTCTTACTTTCCCGTTTATTAAATATTTAGAGAGTATTCTGTTTACCAAAGGATAACTGGAGATTCGACAGAATTTACGTATTTCCGATCTCCCTGTTTTAACGTCAGATCAGTCTATGGACATTATCATTTAAAAAATGCTTTGAGTTGGATGGATAAAATTTCGTATATAAACTTCAGATCAAATTTATAGATTTCTATAGAATTTTGAAAGAAATCCAACTCAGAGCCGGCTATTCGGGGGTATGCGGCAGATGCTTTGGTCTGAGGCCCGTGATTGAGAGGCCCTCAATATGATGGAGAAATAAAATATTTTGAACTGTAATAACGAGATGAAAAAAAAAAAAAGAGAGAGAGAGAGGTATCCTTAATCACCCAATAGCCGTTCTGTAATCTTCCTCAATAGTCTCCAGTCGGTCGTTGTATTCAATTCACTGCTAACACCGGCTCAAGTTCTCCCAATTCCGACAAGTAATGATAAAGGTTGCTGGCGATTGATGTAAAGAGTCGATTCATAATTGAAAAAAGTTTAACATCTGGATATTTTGACGTTCTTCTCCCCTGAAAATACGATAGATCTCCCTGAAATGATGAAACGCATTTATGGTTATTTATCTGGATACAATTAATGAGCAGATTCAATGACTACTTGCGAAGAGGATCCCACTTCTGACTCTCTTGAGGCATTCAACAATGCTTGGGGGTAACAGGTGACCTGATATCTAGTTGGAGTGCCGCTTATCAGGCGAGGAAAAACAGGATCGTTACAATAAAAAACAGTGTTTGGTTATTCGAATACAGATGAACTCGGTAACTATAAAAATTAAGGAGCAACATAGATAAAGTCTGTTACACAGGTTTAGGATTAAAAAAATGTAGATTCTAATAAAAGTTTGAACTAGATCGGTCAAAAGTTTGACCATCTATCAGTCTATACCTTCGCATGCATGTAAACGTAATAATTCAGAAATTCAATGACTTAAATCTTTGAAATTAAATATTTGATTTTGTGATTGAGTGATTTTGTGATTTGAGATTTCAATTTCAGTCGAGAAAAAAAGGCGTTTAGAATGCATATTCGTAAGATAGATTCGTTGAAAGTATTGGATTTACACTAAAGATTTAAATTTGGTTACTATTGTTTGTCATTGCTATGCAACATATATGCTGCCTTATGAAGGTTCACAATTTCATTGGGTGGCGGTGAATAATTCCTTTATAGTTGCGTGGGATGAATGTTTAGAGTATACCATTTATGTTGATTTGTGTGTGCATGCATGTGCACACCTGTGTTATTTTGTAGTTTTTAATTTAGAAATTTTAGGGATTTTTCCCCGCTTGCATGTTATTTAATTTATATTGAACGGTCCTAGATTCATGTTATATTCCATTTTCTGTCAAATTTTGTTACGATATACAAGCTATTTTTAAAATGGTTGGGCTCTTATGCATACTACTAATATTTTGACTCTATTAATAATATTGTAATCACTAAAAACATAAAATTTACAGTATTGTTTGACTTGATTTTTTTTACCCCGTTAATTATATTTTAGGATGATCTCATGTTCCTCTACAGAGCGTTAGAAAATATTATTCCTACTGGATCTTCTGAAACAGAATCTGCTCTAGGTAATGCAACTAATGGTCATGTAAATGTGAACAGTAATGGGCATGCTGTAAAATTAGCTTCTGCCAGCAGTAAAGAATCGGCTGCTGCATGATGATCAAATAAACAATTTCGCTAAAGGATTAAACGTGTCCTTTTAAAAATAACGAACTGCATTATCAGTGATATAATGAATTCAGATGGTACTCATCACCCCTCAAAAGCGTTTCTTTGGAAGTCAATTTTGTGTGCAGAGTTTTGGTCTGATGAGATGATCTCAATGTTGAATTTATAATCAATACTGATATCATCAGCCTATTGATTTCAGACTATCAAAAACTATAACAGATAAATCATCTGTAAGAAAATACCAAGGTTTATATTTGTTCCCTTAAATAAGAAAAGACTTCTATAACAATTTATGGAATACTGGTGTCGCAAGTGTTCCAAGAAGTTCCAGCTCCTGCACTGCCTGTGTACAGTTGTGGTAGCTATGAGAATGTTGATGCCAGGTTTTGTATCCTGTTACAGTTAATTCTGTCTGAGTTACTGCCCCTGCGTTAGTGAAATCAGACTGAAAAAAAAAGAAAGAAATGAGCTAGTCAAGAGCTAAAAATTGAAAGCTTTGTGCTTGCTCAAATAATCCCCTCCCCCCTCTCTTGTCTTGTTGTATGAGCTCTGATTTCTATAAGCCAAACTGAAATTAATCATGTCTTTTGTATGTTTGACAAAATAACTGCAGGCATTTAGACAAGTGCACTCAGGGCGAGTCTTAAAATCGTGTTAATTTTTTAATAGTTGAAGATTTCCTTTAAATATCTTCTCCACCTATAGATTTTTTAAACGTTCCTTATGAAAAGTGCTTTGGCTATTTGCCTGTCATTTATTATTTATTTAAATATGTTGGTTTTAAGGAAAATGGACTTAAATTTTTTTTTAATGTTATTTCATTTCAAGATCTTATTACAATTTTTTGGAAATTAACAATTGGCTTTTGAGTACCTGTCACCATTTAGTAAAAAATATCGCACATGTATTGAAATAATGTGATTTTTAATTTTTTTCTGTGTTTAATTTAAGGAAAATGCAAAACCAAATGTGTATATACATTTCTTTATCGTTATGTGATGTTTAAAATTTTCATTTTCAAAAGCGGTAGATAATTACTATAAATTTGCATATATTTAATACCTGTCGGAATTTTTTTGTCATACTCTATTGTGGTTGTGCCTGTAGTGTACTGAATTGTGTATTTTGAAACTTCCACTAAGAAAAAAAAATTTTGTACATTTTATGCATGTATATTGTGTAGGTATTAAACTGCTTTAGTATTAGTTGGAGCTGTATACTTTGCCAAAATGACATCATTGGAACTGTAAATTTCATATGAATTAAAAATGAAAGAAATCAGAAATGATGTGAAATTGAGCTACAAAGCAGAAGCACTTTATTTTGTCTTAAAATTTTCTTAGTTCCTGAAAAGTAATTGTAAATAAAATCTACTGTATATCTGTTCTGTTTTGTACATATGTAAGTGGGCATTATATGTACACACTATATGCTCTTTTGTGAATGTGCATGTATATATGTGCACAGACACATGCTTTGCTTAAATTTATGCAAGATTGAAAGAGGACTCTGAATTTAGTTTAATAAAAATTATATTTGAAAAGTATTAAATATAAAATATTAAATGATTTTAAAAGCTATATGATTGTTATTGTACTTAATTCTGTCAATTTTTTTGAATGTTGGATTAAATCAACATTTTGATTCATAAATAATTCTACTGCTTTTTGATAACTTTTAAATATTTTCTTTTTACATTTCTACTTCATCAGCCTTCTTTTAGCCAACTGATATTATCAAATGTATCTATTTTATTTTAAATTTATTTTAACACTCCCTACAATCTTGCGTATTAATTTAAGTGTTATATATATATATAAATATATATCTCTTTGTTGAAATCTATAGATGTGTATGTGCTTCTGCAGTTTTGTAGGAAATGTTTATGTGGTGTGCTAATAAGCTGTTTCTCAGAGCGTCAGTTTAGGAAGTAAAATATTTAACATAAAATGTGAAACTCTATCTGATGTTATATGATGGGGAGATTTTATTTTCTTTAGAAGAGATTCACTACATTGGTATAAATAAGATTACAAATACATCTTAGATGGATAGCCGAGAAAAATTTTAAGTGTAGGATTAGCAAAACTCACTGTACTTTAATTTCATGTTTGAAATAGTGCGAGTTTACAAATATATCCATTTTTTACAGAATTATAACGCACTCTGTATGCTAATACTAATGATTATTTTTCAAATACAGAGATGAAAAATATTTTTAAAATCCATAGTGAAACTCTTACTTTCTTCTAATACTACTCTGCACTCGGATTTTTTTTTTTAATGTTTGGTTTTCCCCTGAAAACGTACCCCAAAATTTAAGAAATAAACTTATTTCTAGCGATTGTGCGTTCCCTTTTTCTTCGTAAACAAAACGAACAGAACTATTTAATGTATTTGAATTCTATTTCCTTCTTTCAACTATAATCATGAATTACATAAGATAGCCCAAGAAAGATGCAATTATTTTACGCATTGTATTGAAATAGTTACCCTTATTTGAGCTACATTCTTTAATATTTCTAGTAAGAAGTTTTAAGGAGAAGCATTTTGATCAATGTTGAAAATATATATTTGTAAATAAAGAAATATACTCATCTATGTAGGTGCTGGCTTTATGCCTCATTCATTGTAATTTTTTCACCAAACCGTAGGTTATATTTCTTGTCATTTGGTTGTGTACGTAGAATATGTATTAGTTTGTATAAATAATTTTTAATACTTTGTAGGCAAAAAATAGGTTATTTCAGGCATTGCTTTCGCACGTTTTTGCATGAACGAATTTTCTTATATTTTGCTAAATAAATAATTAATAACAGCGAGCTCATAATGTGGATTCTTCCTACATAATTATATCCCTGTATTTATTTGATGCATTTTAATTAAACAAATAATTTGAACTTTATTAAATTTTTATAATCTAACTAAACAGACGCAAATCTTTTAATAATTCTGCCTTTATTAGTTCTTACTGAAGGTTCTTCTCTACAAATTGCAAAGAAAAAAAAATACTGTTTTATTTTAATGATTAAAAATATTAAAATATAATGAGTTCATATTTCAACATTTGAAACTTACTTTTTCTTTCAGTATGTATGTCAGTAAATATAATTTTTTATATAATAAAAAATATGTAAATTTAGCTTTATTTTTTTATTGAAATATGTTTCCTATTTTTTAAGGACTTCATTCCTTAATTTTTTTTTAAAAAAAATGGGGTATGAAAGATTGAATATGGTAGGCTATTACATTTTATTTGTGATACTTTTTATGCTATATTTTAAGGCTTATTTTTATTGTTGCAGTCTATCAACATTTCTTTGTCTTATTTGAGGGACCATAAAATTGTTGTGATATAAAATTTCAAGATACAAAATACCATGTTCCAGAAGTCACCTTGTATATTATCATTAATTTCTTTTTGTTTATTGTTTTTGCTTGTAATTAATTTATGCTCTTTATATTGTATTATGACTTTCAAGTAATTTGTATAAAAATTCTCTTTTTCTATCAGTCATTACTAATTTTTACTCAACGTTCATTCCATCCTTATTTATCTTGTTTTCGAACTTGTTTATTCTGTCATAATCAGGGAATATTAAGTTCCGATAATTTGCTATTTTGAAAAAGTACTTTGCCTGAAAATGCTTTTCAACAATTTTTAAGATGTGAAGTATACTCAATTTAAATTTTGTATAGTATTTCGTGGAAGGAATATTTCTTTATAAAAACCATCTTGTGTATCAAAATATATTATGTTTTAACAACTGCATCAGGTTTGTAATTTGTTTAATTTCAATTTTAATATGAGCTTCATTAGACTGTCATGTCTGTGTTTGTATTTCATGAAGTTAAGGTTAGTATGTTCCCATCATTAGACATCTTTTGATAGTTTTTGATCTTCATGTAATGTACTCGTTTTAAAGTATTTGATGGGATGCCACATAGCTTGACTTAATGTGCACAAATGTTCCATTCCCTTGATAAAGGATGTTAGGTTAAGTGAAACTGTCAAGATTTGCAAAAGAAACAATGTTTCTTTAGAACGTAACTGTACGATATTACGAAATGCGAATCAAATCTAGTATAAAGTATTTTACCTTTTAATGATTTTTAAAACTCTGTAAGTCTTGTGTTTATGTTTGCATGATCTTTTTCATTGTTCATTTTAATCAAAATTATTTCATTTTGTATATTTTCTTTTTTTATGAAGTGAGAAAACAATATTTTACAAATTTTCATGTTTTGTGTTTGTCTTACTTTGTAAATATTTACTCGTTTTGTAAAGTTTGGTATTAAAATGCTTTCCATTTGTTAAGTTTTTAAAAGAAATATTTCCATTTTATATGACGGACAGCTAAAAGAAAAAAAAATCATTTTATTTTGCATTTAATTCTTTACCAATTTAAGTTGCCTAATATTATGGTTGAAATGCATTTCTTCATGCCATGATTTTGTGAATGATTTGGCAGTATTGTTTACCATCTTTGGTGGATTTGAACTCAAATATAAAACTTTGGAGCAGTATTATATTTGCAATTGTTGCTCAAGCAGTGAATATGTTTATCTGAGATGAATAAATTTATCCCAATGATAGTAATATTTGTGTTTATTTTCAAAGACCTGTGTCAGTAAATTCCATTATCACAATTTCTAGAAATTAAAGAAATAGAATTTATTTTAAATTGGAATGTAAATTGGTATTTGAAAGGATGCAGTCCATAATTATGAGTGAATGGTCAGCATAGTAAAAGGTTATATGTGTCTTCTATAGAACGGTAATTTCTGAAGTTAAATTATAATTTAATATTAATTATCTTGTTAGATAAATACATTTAGCAACATTGGTATTAATATTGCCTTCACTTCTCCCTCTTCAAAAAAAAAAATCTCCTTTGCATAAGAAATTTAAACAGAAATTCATTGTTCCACTAATGCATTAAAGATATTGGATTTGAATTTTTTAATAAGAACTTAGTTGATTATAACCCTATTGGACATTCTCTTCCACAAATACCATATTGTTAGTTCCAACAACGATTTCAGGCTAGAAAAGTGATTTTACGGATTTAATTCGTTATGATAATGTAAAGTGAAATATTAAATAAAGTTAACCATTTTTCGAAATTTAATTCTGTAACTCTCTACATATTGATGAGGAGTCATATTTCTGGAAAAGACCAAGATTCAAAACTAAGGAGAGCAATGAATTTTCATTATTGTGACAATGGAATTACTTCGGTATCAAATTCGAATAAGGACCATTTCTTCCCCATACTTAATATCCATTCTCTGCTATAATCTATCCTACTTCAAAGGATATCTTGTCTGCAAAGATCAAATTCGATTCAAAGCGAATATCATATGCGAGTGGAGACAATTTCGTTTCAATAAATGAAAAATTTTCGCACTTATAAAGTACTTCAAAACATGAAAGTAATTTCATATGCCAAAACCTTGGCTTGCTATTATTTTTACATTCCGGGCATTCAAACTTCATTAAATTATATCTTAAAATCTGGATGGTATTGGATTTACTTATTTTTCCATATAAGTCACACAAGAAGTCATGATCAAATATATTTATACAGCCGACCACCCCGCCACCACTGAACGTAGCAGTATCGACAGGATTTGTATTTGATCATGACTGTCAGCTTTATCATGACTAAACTGTTATAAATGCTGGAAACTAATCAAAAAATATCTCAGCTCTTGATTTAACTGCAACTAGAAGTAAAATGTTCTCCGTTCAGATTTGCACTATTAATTCAACTAAGAAAATTCATTTCAATCTATTTCAAGATGCCAGCAATGTAATTGGCTGTTATGGCGCTGTAATGCATACTAGAAATTCTAATTCCTCGGAGGAAACCTCAAATTTGGAAATAGTGGAAAGTTTATACTGCTACTATTCCCAAAACTGCGGGTTTTCGCTTTTTCTTGGGGCACGGGCACAACAGTCACGAGATTACTTGATTAATAAACCTATCGCCGACCACAGGGACGTATTTCCTTAAGGATTAGTGTCTGCAATCATCTCTCAGTATGGGAACTATATTGTGTGAATTATACTAAACGTAGTATTGTATGCAACGACTGGTCATTCAAATTTTATTTGACAGCCTGTGGCTGAACAGCTTTGCCTTGATCCATAATTCTACAAAATCAGTTGCTGCTTGAAAGAAAACATGTAATGAAACTTTAAATGAATTCGTAAATCATGGTTTTATTTTCTAATTCTTGAAGATTCTGAAATAACAATAAATTTAACAAACAGTATTTATAAGAATGCAAATGATACTTATGCTTGTCCTAGTGATTTTTGTCGTATAAATTCATTGCTGTTTTCATTTAAATTAGTTTTAAATATTAAAAAAATTATGTAATTCAACAGATGAAACAGACATGTCATTTCTTGTGACATCAGTAAAGAGCCAAATCAACTAGTTTGGAATTCCTAATTGATACTTTCCCCCATGTTAGTGAATTGAACTTACCGTTTATTTTACATAAATGTATAGAATGCTGACATTTATCAGCTATGCACTTTGCTAATTCCATTATCATTGCGTTCGTGAAAAAAAAGATACTTTTTAAAATATTAAAATTTTTCTTTCAATTCAGCATTTTTTGAATCCAGTATTTCTATTTTTAAATTTACCTATTTCAAAGTGTTAACAATCAGTATAGCTGAATAAGTTACAGATCATCTTAATATATTATACTCAAAGTGTATAAATCATTCGGTTTTTTTTTAAAGTCGATGACAGTTTAAGGAATGGAAACCTCAATATTAAAACAAAATTGTGCAAATTTCAAACTAAAAATTGGATTTTTATCATAGATTATGGTATTTATGAACGCCCTTAATTAATTGTAGCATTATGTTTCACACTATGATTTTTTTTCACCCCCAATCGTCACCAGTGGTTTTTCCGAGTATACATGGCGTCAGGGACAAAGTATTTTAAAAATGATATTAATGCACTGAGTGATTTGCCTTTTTGGTGGCTCTAAAGACAGGTGGCCGGGATATACGCCACCGAAACCAGGAGAAAATTGTTTGCTGCTCAAAAGGCATGAAAATTAATGCTATAGTAACTCGTATCTTGATAAACCAAAACCATAACTTGCCATTCAAACCGAGGAACAAACACACATTCTTGAAATTGGTATTTTAAAAAATACTTTTCTAAAACACTTAAGATATTTATTCAAAAATAATTGTATATTTTTCTGTAAAACAATGTATTCAGCAAATTAATGACTCTAAGAAAAAGGTTACAAAAAATTTTATTTGAGAAATACTCCAAATATTATTCTTTACAAAAGGTTAATTTCTTGGCACTGAAGCAATTAATTGCTTAGAAATATGTACAAATGAAATCATATTTATACAAACCTGGAATATATTTTTAACACGTTAAGTGGAACGCTGATATTTATATAACAAATTCTTTTTTTGGGGGGGGGAGGGAGATTTAACGTAAAATTCTAATACGCTTATTTACATTCACGACAACGTTTCTTCCTGAAAAATTGAATTTTAACCTTCCACACATGAAATAAGGAGTGACAAATCGCAGGCTTTTGAATTAATGCGACGATAAATATTACACCTGACATCGTAAACAAAAACTATAGTTTCTATTAAGAAATTCAGATCGTTGATAGTTAAGGACTTAAACGTTAATATTCTATACTTACTAAAATTCTACAGGAATTTACGTTGGCACTTAACGTGTTAAGAGAAGCCATTTACACTGCTTTTATCTGAAAAAGAAATAGAAAACAAATACAGTTTGATCCACATGAACTATAATTATATTTAGTTCTTGACATAGTTCAAATAGTTTATCGAATCGACATTTCAGTATCTCTACACTTCGTTTAGGAGTCTACATTTAACCTTCCAGCTGTTTGGAATCTTCTAATTCAAAGCATGCTACGAAATTTCGAACAGTTTTCAGTGACAGAAACATTACAGTCTTAATTTACAATTCTCACATATGCGTGTTCAAATATGCCATTTTTTCACACATGTATTTCCTTCTTTTCTCCACATTTGCTTAGTTATACATACTTCATCAAATTTTTCTTCTAATGCTATTTGACATGCTCCAATGTAAGACATGTGGTATCTGTATGCTGATGCGTGAACCTATAAATGAAAAAATAAATTCATTTAGTATAAAAACAAATATATTGAAATTGTTACCAAGAAACTTATATATGTCTTATCCTTTATTTGAAAGAACAATATTTCATAGGATATCTACAGAAAGATACTTAAGAATATATTCTCAGTATATTTGATGACAAGATTATAGATTTTCTATACAACTATAAACGTGATATGGGGAAAAAAGCAAAACGATAGATCTCAGAGAGATTATTCCTTTATAAATTGTCATTTGACTTAATTCCATACGATTTTTTCCCATAAATAATTCTTTCCCTTCTTATTTAAGCTGACACAAATATTTCAATATAGACGAATTGTTTAGATTTTAGGTGATAAGCGGATGGCGCTAGGCCCGAACTCCGAATCTTATGGTTAGTAGCCGAGTAACAAATCCGTTGGGCCAAAAGTGCACTTCGGTACGAGGGATATTATCTGGCTTATATGTATTACAATCACCACAGAGTATCTCCCCAGTGAGTTTGGCGAACGATACTTATATGAAGTGTTGGTGGTGATGTTAACAACTAGTCGTATTTAATGCGCGTCTAGAGCTTTGAGTCGCAGATAGAGGGCGCCACGACAATTGAACGAAGCTATGTGCGAAGGTTGCGTTTATCCAAGGTCGGTCGCCGGGTTGCATATAAACTAACCTTACATTGATAGGAACCTTACAAAAATTGAAGCCCGCTGATTGGTTGGACTCATCCTACGTCAGGACCTGTGATGTCAACTGATATATTTGTGTACTAATAGCGATCCTTTGTTCTTTTTTTGACATAACTACATAATACATATTATTTTTTCATTCTTTTTGAAATGTCTATGTTTTCGGAGACTAAACTTCCAACTTCATTTCGTAATGAAGTTGAATCATATGCACAGAATGTAATTACTGTTCGCAGCGATGTGAAAAAAATTTTTAAGACAAAATAATATAATAATAAATTCCCATTTTTTTAACAACAAATATGTCTTCATGGGAGATTTAAAATAATTTGTATAATTTTTCCAAAATTTATTTTTCAGGAAAATTAAGCATTTAAAAACTTATCTTATTTTCAATTGAAAAAAATCTGGTGCCAAATTTTTTAAGGCCATTCCTTTTTCTCAAATACGGAAGCTGAAAGGGAAGCCAACTTTCATTTACCAAAATTTTTTTATTTTCTTTCGGAAGAATTTCAAGGTTTTTTAAATGAATTCTAGGTTTTTTTTTTCCCCTTCTGAAATAAACTTTTTACAAGGAATTTTTTTAGACCAAACTTGCTACATAAGCATTAATTTGGGGAAAATAATATAAATTATGTTGTGTTTTTTACAGATATAGCTCATGAATATTGAGCAGATAGAAAGCAACACAATTTGAAGCTTATAACAGTCGGCTATTCAAATTTTTTTTTTTAATTTGAATGTTTTTTTAATTCACGCCAAAAAATTCTAGTTAGCTAATTTTTATAATAGAGGGCGCCATGGATGTAATTTTAATTCGTTTCCAAAAGACGGCTTTTTATAAATGTTTACAAGTGAATAAAATAAATGATACAAAGAAACATATTTTAATTGATGCAGAGATATTTTTTGTTCACAATTTCTTGTTTATTTTAAATTCCAATTCGTGTTCGTCAATTTTCCGAATTTCGCTATTCATTTGTAGCATTCTTTTAAATTGTTCACATCACTGCGTCAAAAAATTTGGTTTGGAGTAAACGATTCCACTTCGTTATAAAATGGTCGGAAGATTTGTCTCCAAAAACAGAGAAATTTCATAAAGATTGAGAAAAAGAAACTGTATGAATTTCTTATGTCTAAGACCAGAGAAGTGCTGCGCTAATCCTTAAACATCACATTTCATGACGTAGGATGAGTCCAACCAATCAGCGGGCTTAAATTTTTGTAAGGTTCCTATCAATGTAAGGTTAGTTTATATGCCACCGGGTTACCATTTTAGGGTGTAGCGAATGCGCTAGGGCCGAACTCCCAATCTTATGGTTAGTAGCCGAGTAACAAATCCGTTTGGCCAAAAGTGCACTTCAATCCGATGGATGTTATCTGGCTTATATGTATAGCAATCACTACAAGATAAAATATTTTAAACCAATTACTAAATTTTAATATGATGCTTTTCAAATGAGTTTGCTTAGTGTGGAAAATCATTGTGATTACTTCAGCAAATGAGAAAAATCATTCGGAATGCTAATGCTTGTTTCAAAAGGTAAACATGCTGTAAACAATAGCGGATATTAAATTTCTAGACTGGATTGGTCGTAATTTTTTGTGCGATACGAAAATGAAAGAACATTGTGTAGTATTTGAAATTCTATGTTGTTTCATCTAAAATCATTTTCAAAAAATAGTCTAAAATTGGCGTATCAGACGAGGGTTACTGAAAAAATTAGAAAAAAACCCATCAAAATCCTTTTTTTAGATAAGTCCGTTTAATAGTATAGTTGATTCCCTTCATGAATCAAACAACCAAAGAGACTTTACATGTGCTCGATGTGATAAGAATCTCTCATAAAAAATCACGTAACGATAAGAGTTTTACTTTGAATCCGTGTTAAAATTTAACGCATTCATATTTTTGTATGAAATAATCTTATTCATTAATGCAATTTCTATTGATTTCTGTTCAAAGAAACTTTTAGTTTATATTGAGGAGTTTAGTAAAAAGTTAATTTCAGGTTCTTTTAAGTCGAACCGAGGACAAATAACCAGATTTTCCTCACCAGCAATGTGCCTTTAAAAGAATTAAGAAACCTCTAATTAAGATCCGAGGAGAATATAATTACAAGAAACATTAAAAAAAAGGCAATTTCGCATTTATCGATGTTTACAGCGACAGAAAAAAGTCTATAAGAATAAAGAGTCAACCACTATAAAAGTGAATTGGTAGAAATTAGAATCTACTTTATTATTTTAATTTTGTCCCAATAAGTGTTTGAAAGGTAAGATTGTAAAGGAAATTATTTCTGATTTTTAAGAGAAATTTTTATTGTGCATATTAAACAGGTTCGTTTATTGGAAGACAATGTTTTAAAAATTTCTCCTATTTAAAATTGATGTCAGAAACAAACTTCTGATGTTTTCCAGGTTTTCAAATTGAAGTTGCTGCAGCTTATTAAAATCAATATTAAATGGAAGATGCACAAATAAAATCGTGGATAACTCATTTGATGTAGTATTGCATTTAACGATGTAGAATCTCAAAGTAATGCTCTATTGTTTAATTTTTATATAAAGCTTTTCTAATGGTTGAGATACAAAGTGAATATATTCTACATCATGCTTATTTCAATTTAAAAAAATTAACTGAATTTAAATTTTAATAAAAGAAACTAAATTTGAATTTTAAAATCGGAGCATTTATTGGTTGTTTTTTTTAAAAAAGAAACCTCTCTATCACATCATTTAGAAATGATTAAAGAAGATAATCCCCTAGTTTGTTCTTCCGATGATATTTATCAGCAAACTACCTGCAAAACATAAGCGATACTCAGATGGAGACGAAGAATTTTAAGATTCAGAACGAATAGAAAAATTCACAGAGAAAATACGCATACATAGAGTTTACACTCTAACCATGACCCAAAAACTAATTTCCCAGCCATTCTAAGTATGAATATCTTTCCAATTAGAAAAATGCTTAAATGAGATAAAGAATTACTTTTTTGATATTTGAATGACTAAATATATTTTTTAAAAAACCACGAACTCTAGTTTTTTTTAAATAAAATCTCCCATTCATGTTATATATATATATATATATATATATATATATATATATATTAAAAGAAAGTATGATGCGGTAAAACTATTTTACTGTCAAAACTGATAGAGTAATTGCTGCTTGAAATAAATCAAATTTATTTCAGTTTTTATTTGCTAAAACATTCAATAGAACATATATTCATCTAGTATTAAAAATTACTTAAAAGCAGCACAGCCTGTGAGGTAAGGAATAGTATGAAAAAAATAATTTCATTCCATTACAAAATAAACATTATTTAAAACAGAATAATCCCTCGAATCTGAACAAAACTAAAATAAAAAATAATAACTTTACCATATATTTGTTCGAAATTGCTTCCTTTGACCAAAAGATATTAAGAAATCAAGAAGAAAATTAATCTTGCACATACTAACATTTTAAAGAGAAACAGATTTACATTCCATGGGTAATCGATTTTATAAATCTGCTTTACCCTCGGATTTTCTTTATTAAACTTTACATATGAAACAATCCTAAAGGAAATATTCTAAAGAACCAAAATGTAACAATAGCTGGACCCTCTGTATTTAATAAATTTTATTACTTATAAGCCAGGGTTGTATTTGGTTGAAGAGATTTGTGTGTTGGTCATCATGTTGAGTTCGCTTACTTGATGAGCCTTATTGAGAGACATTTTCATCCGAATATTGAGATAATGATCAGATAAAGAGCTATATGTTTTGTAGACATTAAAACATCATCGAAAAAAATGATCCTATTAAAGCATTCATTCATATTACTCATTAAGTGTTCCCAGATCAATGTCTGTTACTTATTCAATGGTATACTATTAAGATCAGGAGACTATTGCATTAACGCTTCTTTTGAATTGACACCCATACGCATAGCATATTTAATTCAATAAAAATGTACTTTCATCTAGTTTGCTTAAATTAGAATTGTATTACTGAAAAAAACACTCCTTGTCTCCCAATAGTAACTCTTATTCCAGTATCGGACGATATGTATATGCTCCATATTTGTTTATCATCTAATAAACTTGACATTCTTAACAGATATGACCATTGCTTAATTTTTGTACTCTGAAGACTGAATGCACAAAGACATACCCTAAAATTTTTACAATAGTTATGCATATAGTTGATTCAATGAAAAATCTGACAATTTATTTTTTAAGTCTAATTCTCTACAGCATTTATCAAACTTGCAACCATCGTATTTGTAGATGGATGTCATTTTCGAGGAAATTTCAATACACACTGTTTTGTAGCTTCTCGTTTTTTTCTGATTGCATTATGTATAAAGTAACACTTTTTTGCGAAATCTATTTAATGCATATTTACATATGATGAACATGAGTATTTTTTACTTAAATAAACAGATAATAAAAATTAGGATTTAAATTAGATTACAAGATATCATTGACCGCACATATATAATGATTTTATACTCACTTTAGGTGTGACTGTATTTGGCGTTAATTTATCAACTTCATTTTCTAGACGTTCAACAAAACCAGGAAGTAAAGTCAAACCTCCACTAACATAAATACTTCTAGTCATTTCTCTTCGAAGATCGACTCCACATTCTTGGATAGCATGGTGCACTAGTTTATGAAGTCCAGGATTATCCAATCCCCATTTCTCAGGAACAAATAAGCCTTCTGGTACATGAAATCTTCCCATATCCAAAATAATTTCACTGAAAATGTGTATAAAACTTACTTTAGTCGCATGAAATAAAATAACTTTATTTATAAATGATATGAGATGCATGAATTCCTCTAAATTTCAGTTTAGTAGATATTTAGTTTAAAAGTTATATAAATTGTATTTTTTAACAATATTTTTTTTTTTCATGATAAAGTACAAGTAACTGAAGGTTTTCGGAAATGTAAACAAATTGATATAGCTTTCATTTTGCTTTTTATGCCAATCGGGAATATGTTTAAAAATAATATGTTAAAAAGTAGATCCAGCAGAATCAATCTCTTGCCGAGTTCAATATAAAAACAAAAATAAATGATACTCCCAGAAGCAATTATGCAAATGAAATAAAATTCGATATAAGTTATGAATGAAAAAACAATTACTAAAAATTCAAATAAAATATTTATAAGATAAAAATGGCAGTGTAAAAAGTTTTAATGAATGTTGGCTTATTTTTCTTCTATATAGAATCTCAGAACTGAAACTTCAATAAGTGAGGAATGCAATAATATTATAAAGTGGTCAAAATAAGAAAATCTTAATATAAATAAAAATCATAGTAGCTAATTACGTATGTCTCATATTTCTTCCTAAATAATTTGGCCTAATTCCATCTAACTTTTCACACATATTATTTAAAAAAAGAGAAATAAACCTATCAACTCTATAAAATGCAGAACTGATTATGCATTCAAGTAGAAATGAGTCACAATTTTGCCATTTTTTCACAGCACAATAGAAGAATAAATAAAAAATTTCGTTATTGAACTAAGTAGGAATTGAGTTACTTTTTTTAATTACTTGTCTAGCGGAAGAAACATAATCAATTTTTTCTCAAACACCGAAGAATTACAAGATCTTAATGTCACAGGGAAATTACAAATAATTTGAAATAAATTTTAAAATGAGAAATAAACAGTTTTGGAAATGGCATAAAAAACAAGGAAAAAAATGATACATCAGAATATCGATTATCCAAGCTAATTGAGATTCTCTGCTTCAGATAATCGGAAATTCGTTAATAGATATAAATTAAACCATAAGTTTTAAATTATGTCTTCTTTTCTTTTGACAAGGTTTTCTAAATTTGTTCATTTGAAGCCATAAAAATAATTTCACAAATATTAGCACGAATCAAAATTTTACGAAATTTTTTACATTTTTTTTGAAACATAAATTGGTTTTTGTCACGAGCATTCGCGAATATTACCGATTCCCACCATTTCCTTTGCATTTGTTCATGATTATTGAAAGATTAAAAAGAATATTCTCTCTCGGTCAACAATGCGGGACTTTATATTATGTTTATTATATTATTTATTTTTCAGAAAATGCATGGAATCACCAACGAAGTACATAAAAATGGAGCTGCGTTTTTGTCGCTACCTTTTAAAAATTTCTTCAATTATAAAAAAAATCACCTCTTTCTAATGCTATTTTCAAAGCTCTCTAATTCATGGGTCTTAATGGGTAGATTAGGTCAGTGTGGACTTCTCTAGCCTTTGCATCGTGAAAATCGGCTCTTATGAATGTAACAGTTTTTTTTTTTTTTTGAAAATTTTTAGTTACCTTAAAAAGTGACCTTACAACGGCAATCAGATTTTCTATACAGTCTTTGACTCATAATCAGAATTGTCAGCATTTTACAATTGGACTACTGTAAGTACTCCCTTTCGCATACAGGAGTAATTAATATAGTTTTAATTTCTTATTTATCTTCCAGATAATAAAAATAAATTAGTAATAATTAAAATTTGAATTTGGTATTACAACATGCATAAATCGTTACCTTTTTCAAGTTATTGATTAATGTGATATTGATTGTTATTGAGTAGGAAAAAATGATATATTGTTGAGATAAACATGAAAACTATTTTTATAGCCTATGACCTTTATATCCAGTATTTTGAGAAAAAACAAAGATTTTAATCTAATTAAGGAGATATATAAAATCAGGTGGTATGTTTAGGTAAGAGATAACTAGAAATTAAATACTCTTCTGAATAAGTCTCAAATAATTCAAAAATAGAAAGCATTAGCTATTTCAAATTATGCAGCTTTTCATATTCTAAACAGCACAATAGGGTAAATTAATTATTAAATTAAAATTCAAATGTTTAAGAAGAAATTTCCAGATATATCACTCACTTCCAAAGACATTCATCTTCGAAAAAGTGGCTTGTAGATATAGACATCTCAAAATCATCCGGGTTTGTGTGGAATCTTTGTAGTTCCTCATTATAATCTTCAGCCACATAGCAAAGTTGTTCAAGTACATAACGAGCTAAGTAAGTTTCAACATCACTTACTAAACTGAAAAAATTATATAAATACACCATTAGTTTAGCCCATTATTATATTAAGTTAGATTCTGAATTTGATTCAATTCAATTTAATATTTATATGATCACATGATGAGAATGCTGTAAATACCTTATATTCTTTTCAGCAAGGGTGTGTTTCAGATGATGAATCATTCTTTGTCCTCCATATGGAAGCCTTGTTACACCACTTTCGACTATATAACCTAAGAATGAAAACAACAAAAAAAAAAAACGGTTTTAAATAGAACTATATAAAAACAAACGGAAGATAGCAAAAATGGCATTCCACATTGTTCAATTAAAAAATTCTAGCTTGTAATTTAAAAAAAAAGTAAAAGTTTCAAAGAAAAGAGTATTCACCCTTAATTCCTGCAGATACTCACGAATTAAGGGTCATTAATAAAAAAAAAACTTTGTAAAGTTTTAACGAAAACCTAATCCAGGAAATTTGTTTGTTACAGGATTTGATTTTGAATGAAAAAGTAAATAACGCACAAGACTTGTTATAATACATACTAAATAATAATTGTAATGAGTTGTTTCTAAATTTATTAAGTGTGTTAAAACTTTTCTTTATATTGCCAGTTATTATAATAAATTCTGAGTGCTCTTTCAGCAAATTAAAATTAATAAAGAATTATCTTCAATCAAGCATGTGTTCAGAATGCTTAAATGGTTTGCAAAAAATGCTAATTTTTCTGCAGTAATTTATGTATTAGCAAAAACAAAAGCATGCATTAACAATATGTGTTCATGTTTCGTATTTATTTATTTATTTCTGTTACTTCATAAAAAAATTAGGGCCTCAAATGGCTCTTTGCACCCGGACTTCTTCATAGAGAAGGCCGGCTCTGCATAATTCTCTGCTTCAGACCTATACCTTGCTATGTAAGAGCTAGGGGTAGGGGTGGAATTTCTACAATACAGTAACATAGAGTTCTAAGTTGAAAGAGGTCCACAGCAGACCAACTTCAGACCTTTATAGCTACCAAATAAATTCATGAAAAATACAAATTCTATGAAGATATTAGGATAATATTAACACTTTATTAAAATGTAATTGGCAAGATTCTTCTATGTTTCATAACATTTATTTAGTTATAAAAATATATTTAAAAAAACTAACATTTGATTCAGTAATATAGTGTGCAAATGTTGATCCCGGCCAATTTTGGGTGATGATTCAATAAGTAATAATCAATAAATAAAAGTAAATATACATTAAACAAATTATAAAAAACTATTAACCTAAAATGAATCATTGTTAAAATTGTGGAACTAAATCGACTGTTATTAAAAAAGAGTGGCCTTTTAATATGGATTGCCTAAAGCTGTAAAATACCTGCATCTACTATTGGTAAGATTATTGGCTCTCGCCTCCTACTGAATTTATTATCTGAGCAACTGATATCATGACTCATTCATGAAAGTTCAGGGTATATATTAAATCTAGTTTTCCAGTGTGAAAAACAAAAAATTCAATTTATCAACTGTATGCATATGCTATTTAATTCTCACGTAGCTTTACTCTGTGCTGTGAGTTGCATATTTTGTTTCAATTTCAGAACAATCAAAATACAGCTTTCTGGATAATTACTTTTTTAAAAAAATTCTGGATTTACTTTTTTTTGTCAATTTTTCCTAATTTAGGAAAATCAGTGTAATTCCCTTTTGATATTTTTTAAAAGTTTTTTTAAAATTTAATTCAAAAAAGGAAAATTAACTAAATGACAAAATATAAAATTTCTTACCTTCAATAATTGGTATTACATCTAATCGATCTCCTATGTCTACGATGATTCCTGACTTCGAGTTGTACGCATGAAGAGAAAGTATAGCTTGATGAGTTAGATTGATGCCTTTAACTCGGAAATCATCAAGTAGCAAGCGAGCAATTTTTAATTTTGTCTGAAGACTTAGATTTCGAGGCATGCTCAGTTGTACCTGAAACAATCAAAAATTATTTTATTTCCTATATTAATTAAAATAAATTAAAATTCTAAAATAAAAATAATTAATAACAAAGAAAAAAATTGAAGGAAGCCATTAAAAAAATTTAAAATATATCATCACTACCAAAAAAAAGTTCTAATACCAACAATATAAAAATATGAATAAGTTACGATAACTCTTATAAAAATGAAAATAAAATGGAGAATTTAATTTTTTCCTGCTTTTACACATCAGAAATATTCTAATGAGATTATGTTTGGCGAATAGGCCTTAATTTTTTCTAACTACATAAATTCAGAGTTAAAAATACAAGAATAAGTAGTTTTTCTGAAAAGAAATCGCTACATGCACAGGTAAATAAATTTGTTTACTTTGTTCGTCTTTTCAGTTGAAAGACATTGCAAGCTTTCCTTACGAAAAAAAAAAAGTACTTAAATATATTTAGTATTAATGCGCCTGCACTATCCAATCCGAATTTGTATCTGAAATTGGCAAATTCTGATAATCAGATGGTAAAAAATTTATATAATAATTCAATCTCAATTATGAGCACAATGGCACCTACTGATAAAAATCTGTATTTGTTCAGCAAAGTCACTTCTTCATCCACTGAACACACATAAAATTATAATCGAACTTTATTTATTACCAGTTTTATATTTCTTTATTTATAACCAATTTCCAAATATTCTACATAAATTGTTCTAGTTTTTTTTATTTTCTGTTTTAAATAATATTTTTAATTAATATACGTCGCAATATAATATTTATTTATATATATTTTAATAAGAGAAATAACTGAAATGTAAAGTAATTGAAAGAATTACCTTATAATCTTCTGGGTAAACATTTAATTCTTGAAATATGTACTTCAATAAGTCCGGTAGGATGGAAACATCAATACTATACTGTTGGTACATAAAAAATTAGTATAATTAAAGTAATATAAATACATTAATTAATGCAATAAAAATAATATAATATAAAAGTTAATGTAAACAAAAAATAATATGAGTTATAAGACCAATATAATAATTTATTAACTAAAAATTAAATGAAAAGATAGCGTAATTTTTCGTCAAATTGAAATAATATTCAAAAAGAAAGTATTTCTTGAGATTATAAACTAAAATAAAATATTTCGTTGATAGTTAAAATTCTGTTGCAAAAATTTGCAACCCTCTTGATTTTTATGTGTTTCAAAGTGAAAATTTCATAATCAGTGGCTTTAATGCATTATAGATTTATCAGATTACTTTAACTATCATTGCTTGATGAATAATACATGAGTTTCAAAATTATAACCTGAACTATTTTCAACAAAAAAATTTATAAAAGTGATAAATATATTGAATCAATTTTTAAGCAGGAATATGCAGCAGTTTTTGGAAAGAAAGATAAAAAAAGTGTTTTATATGGAAGAATATTTCGTAGGAGCTAAAATAGATTGAAAAATAATTATTTGTCAAAATTACTGTTGGAATTTTTTTTTCTTTCACTAAGTACTGGACTTGACGTTTTTTATTGGAAAGCCTATTATTTTAAGCATAGCTAAAAAAGTTGAAAAATAATCAAATACCTTGGTTACTTTCGCAGATGGATGTAATGGAAATGTTAATTGAGAATCTTTCCGATTAGTAGGTTTCAGAGCATCTATTCCAAAGATCTTTTTGTTGCTGTAATATTAGAAGCACAAATTAAATAACTATAACACGGTATTATAAAAAGAATTATATTCCACTTAAATATAACTACTTACCTTTTCATACATTCCCTCTGTAAATTTTTCACAACATTAATATCATCGATATTCCAATAAAAATTATAAAAACTACCTACCTTATAAAAAATATCACTCCAATAAGAATAAAAAGTCGCCATTAATTGATCAAAACAATACTTACCTTCGAAATTTAAACAATTTTAAACGTAAATACATACATAAATAATACAATCTTCCAACATAAAATCAACCAAAATTAAATTTTATTATAAATTTTTTTATTTTTTTAAAGACGATTAAAATTTAATTATGGTTTATGAAACATGTAGTAAAAGTTTATTTTTAAAATAATATAAAATAATAAATTCAATTAACAGTTTAAATAGTTTTGAAATCAAAGACCAGTATTTTTAATATAATGTCTTGCGTGAAGACTTTATATTATCGTCATTCATACTATTGTTTTAATGTTTTGTAATGCTAGTGCTTCTGATAAAAGACTTCATCTTTTTATAGTAGAGGAACATCTATATAAAAATGATACAAGTGATTTACATCTCATTACAGTGACAAAATCTTTATCTGGTATTGGATATGATAAATGATTTTAAAATAAAAGATCGACTTTCAAAATTCTAATCTAATTGTGCAGCTTAACGGTAAAATCTTAATTCCGTTCACAAATTTTAGTACATAAATTGAAAACTTTTTACCTCGATCTGCTGGATGCGCAAACTGTTGGAATAAATAATTTAGGGAGAGTAGCTGTAAGAGAAAAAAATCTTATTTAATAAGTTAAGAATACTGAATTTTATGCTCACATAAAAAAAGCAACAAAATGAAAATCTAATGATGTATGATGGAATTTATTATGGTATGCTTTTAATAGGATAGCAGAAAACATTCTTTTGCATACTCAATTCATATTATAGGACACAATCATCAATATAATCTTCTGTTATTTATTAATTTGAAGTGATCAGCTAAATTACAAATTATAATACGATATATACTTACGTTGTGCCATTAAAATTCCAGCTCGAATCGAACAGCTACCAAGATCTATGATGATGACATTCTGTTGAAACAAAATTTATTTAAATGACAAACATTCTGATTTAATGAGAATTTAAGTCAATAAATTATTATTATAACCAGAAAAACAGAATTCAGTAACTTGCCTTATTTATAGGTAATGGACGAAGACAAGGACTAGTATAGGCATTGACAAAATCTTCGGCACACTGACTACGTAAAGCATTTTCCCACGACTCAGTTTCATCATCATCGGAACATCTTAATACTACGTAGTGCCCTTTCTAATAAAAAAAAACTTAATTTTAAAGGGGAAAAAAGCAAATACTATTTATGTAAGCTTTTATTCTGTATACAATGCATTTAAATTATAGAAAATGGAAACTTCAAAAAACAAACAAACCCTGAAGTTTTTTAGGGACATCTCTTTTTAATGAACGGGAAGATAAGATATATGCTCTTTCGATCGCCCATAGATTTATCTATTATTTATTCCTCTCTACTACTAATAAAAATGAATGTGCATGTCTATTGGCGCTGTACAAGCCTGGGCGTTTGACTAGGAGCTACGAAACGTGGTACTTATAAATTATGGAGGGATATTTTTTTGAAATTTCAATACAAACTAAGTCGAATTTAGACGTTTTTCCAACAATAAGTTTTGAAAAATTTATAGGAAAAAAAATGACTTATATGTCCTTTTAAATTCAAAAAATCCCCTTTTCAGTGATATTAATTTGATATTCAAACACATTTTTGACGAATTAAAAAAAATTTACAGAATTTCCGACAGTAAATTACATTGTTGCCCTGTGGTTCAAAGAGTTTTCATTGTTTCATCAAATATTTAATCCAGAATTTTTCTGCTATTGCTGAAAGCTAAAGAAGAATTCTGTTTAATATCTGTATATTTAATATCTAAGATAACATGGCTTTAATGTCTGACAGTTTGGCGGAGTCGTGGAAATGGAATGATATCTAAACGATTTAACAGAAATTATATAAAATCAATATCCCAAGTGAACCAGCTGGTCGCCAAAGACAACTAGTAAGGAATAGTATATATTCATCATGCATGGGATATCAAAACAGTAAAGAAGAGTAAAACTATCAACAAGGTATTTGGAAAAGGATTGGCTCTAAGAAGGGAGGAGTGAAATTCTGATGATTCGTTTGGAGTATATTTGTAATGCTTGCTCTACGGGCAGGGTAAAAATGCTTACAAAAAGAAAAATGAATGTGAGTAACCACGTTTATACAAAGATTTTTAATTTTTATATTTATTTTTTTCCAAATTCATAGAATTACATTTTAAATACCCGTTATAATTTCTAGGAACAAACTCGCCGAATCGCCAGAAGTATACGATGCATCAAGCTAAAAAGTAAGCCATTTCAACCTGAACACATTAATTAATAGAACAAAATATCACAAGTGAAATTAATAAAACATTTTTTCGAGGTACCTTTTTTACGAGGTCAATATGAAAATCATATTGAGTTTAGGTATATCATTTTACGATAAGATTTCTTGATAATTTCTCAACTGCCGATTTCTAAGGATTTAAAAATTGTGACACTTATGCAAGGGAAGGAAATAGAAAATTAATTAATTGCCTATAAATTAAAATTAACTCCCACTTAAATAATTTAGAAAATCATAATAAGAAGATACGGTTATTCGTAAATTCTCTAAATGAGTTTTAGAGAAGCTGACTGTATTTATGGTAATCTAAAAATATAAAAAGAATGTAAGAAATGAGAAGGAAGGCATAATGAAAGTTTCTTTGACCTCAATACTGTTCGTGCCAATCGATTTTGGATCACTATGTATAGTCCCAGAAAACATTTTCAAGGATGACACCTATCTGAACTGTAGTTTCTAGAAGCTTTTCTTGTTACTTTACTACTTCTAGGGCAGATTAAGGAGGTGCATGGAATTCGAGATCGGGGAATTGAAAAAATAAGCAGGTTCTCAATTTATTCGGAATCACTATGATCATGATGAAGCTGAATAAGAATAACGGTGCCTTGCTTGTATAAGGTATTTTTTATAAGGATTCGAGGCATAAAACGCTTTTAAGGGGGGTCCGATTATTATCTACGGCGATCGGTAAAACCATCATCTTTATGCGTCTTGGTTGATCTCATTACCTTATATCCCTAGAGAAGGCATTTGAATGTGAAGCAGCCAGATACAGAAGAAGAGTATTTATTGCTTCCTCTAGGGGAATAGTAATTACTACTATTTTGATGATGGGACGTACCTCCTGCAAGATGGCTTAAGTCGGGGCAGTTTTATATAAAAGTAGCGGCCCTTATTTATCGGGGTAAACTGAATGATGACTCCTTTATTTTTCATTAAATGTTTATGCAAGGGCAGGGATAGCTGTTTTATATTTTTTTGGTTGTTTTTAGGGTTCTCTTACAGTTACTAGATCTTCAGAAACAGCAGAAGCTTTATTTTCTCTCCATTATCTGTTACAGCTTATATAAGAAGTCACTAAATACACATTTTCCCGTGGTTAAGGAAAGGTCGTCGAAACTATTTAATTGGCTGCCTCCTTCTTCAATAATTAGTATCAATATTTTTAATTTGCTAGTTATAGATGGTTTTCTAACAACAAATATAGAAAAAATACTTACCTGATCATCAACTCCCAGCATTTTATTTTCTAGAGTATCAATACGACCGCCCATTAGTTGTAACGTCATTGATGGCTTTTCTGAGCGATTATTCTGCGGAAAATATAAACAATTAAACTCAGTAACTTTTTAGCACTTATCTCTATAAATTTTTTCGTTTTTTTATTGACTACTTGACTAATGGATTGCATTACAAGTATTTGTCCCTAAGGTATACCATGTTCAAAAACGTTTCAAAAAATAATTATTCTGCTGTTGTAATGGTTTAGGAGTTTCCTTTTTCACGATCCTTAGTAAAATTTTTACTGCATCAATACTGAATTTTATCGAGTTGCAGAATATTTAACGGCTGACCAATAATATTTCAAATGAAAAAATTACTATACAGGAAGCTATAAAAAAGTTAATAATTGTTGATACTATCTAATATAAGATGATGGTGGAATTCAAAAAGAACTTATTTTCCTTAGCACAATAAGCATTTTTTTTTTCAATCTTTAATTTAACGCATGAATTAAAAATAAGATAGTATTAAGAGTCAGAATTTTATTATCTGCAACAGTAAGCTATTAATTTTGCTTGTCAATACACAACCTCAGTAGTAGTTGTCTATATTGAATTCACAATTTTCTATCATTGAAAGATGATAAAAATAAGGTTGTACGATTGTATTCAATGTAAATGTTTTTTTACCAAGTTTTAGAATGTCTTTCTCCATACATTCATAACTCAAGTAAAACTCGTACTTTTGACTTAAGCACTACTTCTAAAAATAGTAAAAACCAATAATGACCAAAATCAAACATGAAAACATCAACTAGTCCCGTTGATATACACTATTCATTTTATGTCTAACATATTATTACTGGAATAAAATTTGAATCTGCTTGCTGCAAAGTTCTAAGCAAAGTCAACGAGTTTTTCTTTAACTAATCCGAAATAAGGAATAAAAAGGGTTTATATTTAAAAACAATGAACTTTCGTTCATTTATATTAAACAAAGTAACAGTTGTTATACTAGTTCTTCTTTTGGAAACAATTTTTGAGTTAAACACTTCTTCTGAAAAATCAATGCCAAAAAATGAAAGAGGATATTTTATAGAAGTGCATTTAAATGAAAAACAATACTTTGAAAGTCTTATAAACAATTTTTACTATAAACTGTATACTGGAGAGTGCATACACTCCGAGCAGAAACGTCTTTAGAATGCATCTAGTATAAAAAGTTTGAAATAATTCCGATGGAACTGCAGTCTCGTATACTTTGATGAAAAATCCTTTTCCCAATATTAACAATCGAAATATACCTCATTATGCGTATTTCTTAAGTTAATGTGATATATTTTTTTTGTTATTTTGATACATTTGTTGAAATTACTTGACAGCTATAATACAACACTTTAAAAGATTCGCTTTGTAAACTCTTAAAATTTACTCAACTCTGATTCGAAATATTTTTGATTAATATAACCATTTACTACTTTTACAGGTGTGCTTTTTAAACCTTAAAAGCTTTACTTTAAAGATAACATTACATTTAAGATAACACAAACTAAAAAAAAAATGTGAGCCAAATATATCGACAATTAATTTTTTTTTTACCAATCTGTGTAAATGCAAAATTAAGGATATTTTTAATTATTATAAATAATTTTTATTCAAATTTAAAAAGTATGATTTGCTGTTCAAATTCAAAATAAACGAAGGAAACATTTATAATTAACTTAAAAATATTACGATTTGATTTTTAAAAATAGAACTTTGTAACTGAAGTATACATCTTAAACGTATTTATATTTCTTGTTTCAAAAAACAGCATTTAAGGAAAATTTCCTTAACGTCATATGAAACCAATAAATTTGCCTTGTAATTTGTTTCTACTTGCTGAAATAATCAAAAATATTAGGTAATGGGAAAAAAAATTACATAGTACATAATAATTGTGGCAAATATTTTTATTTATGGATAAGTCAATGAAAAAAAAATTTTGTGCATTTGTGTATAGAGTCTAACTTTCATTATTACAAACAGTTTCATTCTGCAGTGATAGATATACCAAGTCCAGAAATTTAAACCCGGCTATTCATGATCACAACATGTCAAGGTAAATCCTAGAGATCCGCATCAAAATCGATTGCCAGGGTGAAGACCGGTCAGAATTGGCAATGCTTAAATATTCAGCCCGTTGAAATATCCATTAAGCTATTTGGAATAAGTGATCAATTTGTGGCGCTAGCCTTATAAGCCATATAACATCTACAATACTGAAGTCGACTTTTGGTGTAGTGGTCATGTTACTCGGCTGCCGGTCCTAGCGTCGCAGGTTCGTATCGCGACCTTCACTCGTGGTATTGGTGACCTTGACAATCGTAACTTTCTGATATCTTGTGGCGCCATCTACCAGCCAACAAAGCCGTCGCTCACTGGACGCACCAACGAACTCACACGCTCGCCATACGCTTAGCGCTTTCAAAATCGTTCGTCTCTCGTTCGACTCACTGGTGGGGGAGTACCGTGGAGATTGTCTTATAAGCCAGATAATATCTACAATACTGAAGTCAACTTTTGGTGTAGTGGTCATGTTACTCGGCTATCGGCTCTAGCGTCGCAGGTTCTTATCGTGACCTTCACTCGCGGTAAGGTAGGGATTACAAGAGAGATTTTCTGGTGTACTTAGAACAGTGTTAGCTCAGGGGACTAGAATAAAGCTTGCGTGGAATATTTGTAAATAATCAGTCTAAATGGATGGGTGAATTTGGCACGTATTTCAATTGCTGTTGAGTTTACAAAGTTCTAGTTATTATTATTTTGTAGAGTTTTCTATGTCGAATTTTGAAAAAAAAAAAGAAAAAGGTGTGAAGTTCAATTTTAGTAGTAACACAAATGAAAGGATAATCATTTAACTGCTAAATTTGTTATTTTTCAACCAATGAGTTCTTTTAATTATCACAAAATGCACTTTTATTGAGACTTTCAGAGAGCACCCAATTTCAACTTATAAATTAAAATTAAATTATAAACAGAAGATAATTAATCAATTCAAACGATTTGATTTCAATCCATTGTGCGGGTATATATTCCGAAATTGTCCGTGTTTTCATTCGAATAACTTTCAGCTTTGTGATGAACTGTATGAGAGCGACTTGGCGTAGTGGATTCAAATCAAATATTCATCCGCATTAGCATTCATTCTCGTATGCGTTCATTAATTTCATCTTTAGCCATTTTTGAAGGTTTTAATAATCACTTTCAGCAAGTAAAATTGCCATTTATTTTCTCCTCCAAATTTTTTAAAAATAAACTGTATGGAGTTCAATAACTTTTTTTTTCTCTTCAACAAATTTTCAGATTAAAAATCCCAATTTACAATGAAATATATTGTTTGAAAATTCCCATAAGAAAAGACGGGAACACGAAACTTATATTTGGATAAATACATATTACAAATATGAAACATTCTACTATCAGTGTTCCTCAGTAACTGAACCATCGGTAGAATTCGAGTCATCCATTATTTTAACATTGAATTATTGTAGACAAACATTTTTGAATTTTAATCGCTATTTCGCACTTCCACATTAAATATCTCTTGTTGTTTATGTAGGATTAGATAAGCAGCAATTCAATGATGACGTGAGGGGAATACATTATAGTTATATTTTGATGATGATACTTGAACTTCGCATTATTCGAATTGCCACCTCAGGCCGATATGAAAACATATGCAACTCTTTCAGACAAGCGATAAGTGTTTATTGAAGCAAAGCATAGTGCCATTAATTTAAAAATACTTACATCAAAACATTGAAGAAATCCATCTTTTAATTTAATGTATTTAGTTTTCCAAGGGTTCCAATATGTTGCTTTCTTTCTACCAGAGGGTAATTTTTCCAAATATCCTTCTTTATTTATGTATCTCGTTTCTTTCTTTGCCGGCTATATATAAAGAGCAAGAAGTTGAACAAAAGTGTTATTATAAATTCATTCTAAATTTATAATAAAAGTGTTATTATAAATTGAGATGGCTATAAAGCTAAATTCAAGTAAAATTAAAGCAAAGAAATATTTTTAATAACTTTTCTATGCTTACCTCGACAGTAGTATCTAGCCTATACAAAACTTCTAGAAGCTTTTTCTGAAATTCAATGAAAATACAGATGATTCAATCAAATAATTTTATATAACTGTAACATTACAAATATAGAATTAGGAAAACAAAAATGGCATTAAAAAATTTAATCAAATAATTTTATACAACTGTAACATTACAAATATTGAATTAGGAAAACAAAAATGGCATTTGTTGTAACATGAAAATGAATTTCGTACATATTTCTAAACTCTAGTTTCATTCCAAAAAATATTGGAACTCTGGGCGACTTTTTATTTATATATTCTTATCTATTTTTGATTAGTTGTTATTTTTTTCAGCAAAATTCAGTTCCTTTAATACTTTCAATAATAAGATTCCGAAGCTTTTGTTTTTATATTTATGAGATGCCGTATGATATATTCTCACATTTTGAGGATCACTGTCATCCAACTTATCACTATTGAGGGATGTGCAGCATTTAGTAAAGTAATTTGGATTTACATTTCGATACATTCATTATTTTTCTTTAGAAACTCACCAAACCATCTAGGTAATGCAAACAAATCCGGAAGAGGTATTTTGGTTTAAATGTAATGTGATCTGCAAAATTAATTACAATCCAAAATGTTAAAATTCTTTAAAATTCACACCTTAGTATTTTTAATGACTTAAAATACTATTAGAAATAATGATAGCCAAATCTGATAATAATGGGGAATATTATTAAAATAAACTATATTACACACACATATATATATATATATATATATATATATATATATATATATATATATA
>JAOUZG010016694.1:3569860-3644286 GCA_026289955.1 Argiope argentata | reverse complement strand
TCGCGGCTTTAATTTGGAAATATTTTGGAAATTGATTATTTCTTTTTCAACAGTTGTTTCAAGGGGAAAAAATAGTAGAATATTGTTATTATCATCACGAAAGTTACAGAATATTTTTTACACACATTACGTCTTGAAATCTACCAATATGTTCAGCTATAGGCATGATTTTTACCGAAGAAATAAAAGTATATATAATCTTTATTGAAATTTGCTGTAAAATTTAAAAATTTTTATTCTTTATTTATAGAGTAGAAACAATTTTAAAAATCAGAACATTTTTGAATAAAAACTACCCATTCACTTACAAAGGATAAAATTTGTACACCTTAATTTAACCAACAATAATGTAAAGTAAATTTAATAATATATTAATATAGTTAATATATTATAGTTCATGCTATATTAATAATAATTCTTCCTTCCCACATACAACAAACTGTATGAAAGTTGAGGAGCAAAAGTCATCTTTCTACAGGGGCACAAAAATGTTTCGCAATATTGTACGAAATAGAAGAATATTTTCAACAATTTATGCAGACGAATGTTTTCAACAATTTATAATTTTGAACGCTATTGAAAGATATCGTTCAGCATATTATGCCCTGTTTTCATTTGAACAGAAACGTGACATACAGTGGAACATTGGGCTTAATTGTAATTTTGTTAAACTGGAATTTAAAATCACTTATTTTAATGTATATTACAACAACAACATAGAATCAATAACTAAACTAAACTAAATCAACATAGAATCAATAGAAATGTGTGCCTAAAATATTAACGTTTAATATATGGATGTTGGGAAGATAAAAAAATTTAATGAAATAATAAATTTATTCAATCAATATAAAGATAAATTTGGAATCTTTTTTAAATTGGTAAATTTAACAGTTTAATTTGGGCATAAAACTGAATTCGACCCCATTTCGCAAATGAAATATTATCTGACTAAGACTCAAAATTACGAGTACAAAACAATCATCGAGGAGGTATAAAAGGAAATATAATCGAATTGAACTAACTTAAATCATGAAATTCACTGCCTTATGAAACATACACTGCCTTATAAATTAATACTATAATCTACATTTAAATAAATTAGTAAATATACTAATTAATTTCTGAATATATTTAAAAAATAGGTCATGAACAAAAAATACAACTGTAAAAGAATTCAAAACACCAGTGCATTAGGAAATGAGTGGAAAATCAACCACGGAATTCCATCTTTAGAATTATAAAATAAATCAAGTTAAATAATAGTGCAGATAAGTAATGTATAACACTTTGAATAGTAAAAATAGGCTAATTTTTCAACACTTTTACAATAACAGTCAGATGCACAATTTTATAAAGGAGCACAAAACCAACGTGATATATTAAACACTTAACATCATTTACATGGATGACATACAGCGATGAAACTGAGAGATATCCTCGTAATTTAAAATGTATCAAAGAAAATCTTGAAATAATTCAAGCAAATGTCAAACCTACCTGTAAGTCGATAAAAATGTTTTCAGAAAATTAGACTGACAGCTAATCCATTATAAAGAAGAGCTCTTATTTTTCCGCAAATCGTAGGCAAAGAGCACTCGATATGGTTGATGAACATCAAGTGGACATAATTAAGAAACTTCCCTAGCAAAACCCACTCGAAATGCCCACAGACTTCAAAAGCCTTGAAATTTGCGTATAGCTTATCATAGTGTGGGCAGACCTTCACCGCAGAGCTATTTTGTATCATTGACTTTATTCAAAACAAACCACTTTATTAATTACTCAAATAGTAAAACGTTTTATTACCTAGGCAATAACAAAAATCCATCTATTCCTATGAAACCAAAAAAATATTTTTTATGAAAATTTAAAAAAAAGTTTTTACGATAAAACTGAGTTGAAATACGAGATTTAATTTCGTAAAAATAACGAGATTTCAATTCAATATTTTAAGAATTTGAACTAAATCTCTTTTTGAGCATAAACGTGGGAGGGTTGAGAGTTCGAAACTTATTGCATGACAAATGTGTCATTGTCCTTCATATATTTCCTTATGTGGCGGGTCCGAGATCCTAGTCAGGAAAATAATTGGGCTTGTTTGTAACACACTTTTCAAATTTAAACCATAATATTTTTCATTTGAAAATATGCTTATAAATAAGCAAAGTTGTGTGCATGGATGAGTACTCAAATCAAAATTTGACGTATAACTTATTACGTCATTTGCAATAAAATTTTCATAGCTTCACCATTTAAATGAAAGAAAAAAATTAAACGATAAAAATCACTTCAGTATTGCAAATTTGATAACAAAATTTCAGCCGCATTTGAATATTATGGGAACTTTCTAATTATATTCAATTTGGTTTTCCTTCTTCTCATTACTTTTATAAAAGAATTCTGACAACAAAACGTAACGGACCGTTATTTACTGGATGTCATTTTTTCCAACGGAAAGGTACATCAGGCGAATAATATTTCGTGAGTTCACCGAACCGTAACAATGGGTGATCCTTTGAACTTGGGTCAGTATGAGTTATAGCTTGTCGTTTTTTGATTTAAATAAGATGAAAAAATGTCCTATGGTTCAGACTGTTAAATAGAATTATAATATAAATAAAAATATTTCTATATTTATATTCAACAAATATTCAAAAGAAATTGCTATAAAAATAATTTCATATTTAGGTCATTTCCGCTTGTAACATTTTAATCTTTCTTTTACAGCAAATCAACGAATAATAATATCAAATTAACTGGATTGAAACCATAAGAAAACCCTTATGAATGAAAATGTTAAGCAACAAAGCTTACATTTCAAATGACTGATGGTTCAAAATGTTACAATCAAATTGTTTTAAAATATGAAAAATTATAAAAAACTATTAACGAACAGTATAGATTAATTTACATCATTGGTTATGTAAAAGATCTTTCTTTTCATTCTGTGCATAGACCATTCAGTATATAATTATTATAAATCCAATGAAGCTGCTTGAAAGAGGATAGTTAAAATTCGTTACACCGTATAAAATATTTCATAACTTTATCATTGAAGATTATGGATCAGGAATAGTATAAAATAGCAAAATAAATAAAAAGTGGAGTTTTTAAAAATTTTATTATAAATACGAATTGTCATTTTGTGTGTTTAAGGACAATTTTGAAGTATAACTCATTCTAAGCAGAGTTACTTGAAGAGTATTTCAAATGCACAACACATTGATAATATATTTCCTTACTCTAGTTTCAAATGATTTCAAATTTCTTTACTTGAGACTTACAACATCACAGTTTAATTGTACTGAGTTAATTTTAGATACAATGACGAATTAAATTTAGTTCGAATTATTTCTTGAGTTAACGACCCTTGTCCGCTTCTATATGAGACTAGTTAATAACGGAACTTGTTTCTTTCTTTCAAAAAAATTATGGTTAGAAGGAAAAAAATCGACTTTTGAACCAATACGCCATTGTCCAAAATGTAGCACAACGAATATTTGATGTACTAAGCGTGCCTGGTGTACCAAAACCCCTTCCACCTATACAAAGCAGATCTTCATAGAATCAAGTTTACAGTTCCCAATCCCACAGATCCAAAGTCAAAATTGTCATTAGTCCGAAGAATTTTTACTGCGGTTTAGAAAAATTGTTGTCATTCGATATTGAAAATAATATCGAAGTGAATGAAGGCTCTAAAACAGTATAAAGAGTATAGTCCGAATTTCATGTTTTGTATATTTGTAAATTGCTTGTTTGAAAAGAAAATCTAGGCTGGAAAAATCAAAGTTAATATATTCTCTGATTAAAAAATGATCTATCGATGATATATGATGACGCCATGGATTTTTTTACAGGGCATTAAGATAGTGCCAAAAATTATAAAAATACAAATATATATAAGAAAATAGCATTACAAGGAGCATGTAGTGATTTTTGCATATGAGCGTGGAGTAATTCAGTATAAAATGAATAAAACATGCAGGATAGCCCTAAAATGCATTAACAATTTGAAGAAATATTACAATACTAAAAAAAGCGATATAATAAAGTTTCATAATTAAAATTAATTTATACAAATGTAGAGTTGTCAGTTATGGAAAGTCCTCAAATCATTGATTATTATTATTCAGATGCTGATGATAAAGCTGTCAAATGGAGTAGAAAACACCAATAATTAAATTAATTGCATATAGGCGTTTTGTGTTATAACTTATCCCTTTATATGGGTTGACAGGATCGAAATGGATTATAAAATAAAGCAGGATATTCTCTTTAATTGGAAGCTCTTAACTCGTTGTTTGGAGTTGGTCTTCAGCTTCATGTTGTGTTTCATTGGTCCTCACAAAGAGAGAGAGAGAGAAAGAAAAGAAAAGAAAAATCCATGGGGTGAAATTTGGGGAAATTGTACGTCTTCCGGAAACCGTCTGTTCACAAATATTCCCTCAAGCTAAGCCTTCATGTGATAACAATTTGGAGGTGCTGTTTGCTGGAGGTATTATTTTTCCTTCTGAAACATCACTAGAATGTGTGATAAGGAATACCAGTTGTAAGTTTCAGTAAGCATCATCATTTGCAATATTTACAATGAAGAAACGTTCAATTAATGCAAAAGCCAACAAACTGTCCAACACAATTAATATATCATTAATTTGAATGGTTTTCCAGTATAAAAGAGGATTACGAGGTACCAATTAAATGCAGTCTGACAACTGATTGAGCTGTTGATGAAAATTAATCATTTACACGTAAAGTCATTGTGTTTATTGGAATTGCGAAACTTTAGACAAAAGATAAAACTCTACATTTGCATTTATAAGAATTACTAAACTTTGATACACTTTACTCAAAGAGTATGTCGAAAATCATTAATCGTTAAGTTATTCAAATTGCATATATGCTTTTTGGGACATTCAGTATATTAAATGGAAATATTATAAAATTGGGAAAGAAAAGAAAGTTATCTAATTTCCTCAAAATATAAGAACAGTATATCAGCAAACATTATTTAAGAAGTTAACATAGAGAATTTATGATAATTTTGGCCTTGAAGTGATTCAAAACTAATTAAAATAAGAAATTTTACGCAAAATTAAAGTTATATGATAGATGATTGGAGGGATAAAGAGCGTTACTTTGCTTCACCTCTTCAAGGGTCGTGAGAAGGATGCTTCCCACCAAATTTTTCATTTGTATGAAATTATGTAGTTTGGCCCAAATTTTGTACTTAAACAAAAACTTAGATGTTTCAGGTTCCTTATTTCCCATACAATTGTGTATCTTAATTTATTTAATTACTATTTAACCATATTAATTAATTAATCAAATTAAATCTATTTAATAATCTAAATGAATCACTTTACTTAAACCAATCTTAATCCTAAAACTATTTTAATATACCATAGCTAGAAAAAAATTGTCTTTTAAAAGGTTAAAAGGCATGTAGAAAACGGCAAAAAAGTAGTGGATTATATAATCTACAAGGAAAAAATGTACAAAACTGTGTAAATTATGATAACATAAGGAAAAAAGAAAAGAAACCCAAAGAATTTACAGATTTTGCGAGGATTCGCATCTCGAATCTAATATAAAAAGTAAAGAATGAAATAACTAAATCAGATAAAAAGCTGTTAAATTGTTCGGTTTCGTGTTCACAAGAGACCCTAATTCACCATAAATACAAAACAAAAATCATCTTATCCGAAACGAAAAATTAATTTTTGTATGCTCAAAATAATTTTTTTATGAAGGAGTGAGGTTTTGCGCAAACGTAAATTGATATTATATTTCCACATAAAATATGCGCGCTTGCTATTTTTACATAAAACAAGGTCGAAAAGGAGAAAAGTCACGATATCACACTGGAAATATCAGCTAACTGGCGCTTTGAATTATAAGTACATTTTTATTCTGAATCTGTTTTTAATTCTACGAGTGGAGAAATACAAGCAAAAATCCAAGATTAATATAATAACAATAATTAATACATGTGGCAAACAGTTAAAAAGTGAAAAAAAAATGAAATTTTTACAAAGACGAAGGGAACATGCAGTGTAAAGAAAATTAACATTTCTTTCGAAATTTTGCTCATTGTAATGAAAAGAAAGTTTTAAAATGTGTTGCCATTTCTGATAACAACTGAGTGTTCGAAAAGCCTAGGGGGGAGAGTTTCATGTAAAGGAGAAAATTATAAAAATTAGATGAAGATAGCATTATGAAGTGTAAATCAGTAGATTTATAGACTATCTAGGGTGAGAAAAAGGAAGCTCATGTTTTGGTTATTTTATAAACATGGATAAGTAATGATTATATTGCCTGGAGACCAAAGCCAAGGGCAAAGTAATGCGCTTTATCACTTAACCCTCAAAGAGAGTTTTCTTTATAGATTGGTAATTATAGCAAACATAATTCAGCATGCCAAAAAATCTCTGAAAAGTGTTTAGTAACCCAAATGTAAAATCCGTAGTACTCACCGTTGGAAAAATACCGCAGGAGCTGTTTCACTTTCGACATTGTTGAATGCCACTCTGATCCTACAGAAACGATTGTTCCTTTGGCGATGGTCTCAACGCAAAGCGGGCCAGTTGAAAAGAAAACACTGGCCGTCATCTAGGATTAGAAGTAAGTAGCGTTTCCTCCTATCAGTAGCTAAGATCGTCCGAGCATAAGCCAAATGCAGACCGTATAATGACTGTATGGGGGCACCGTTGTGTCGATAACCTGCTATTGTGTCATTGTCCAGCTAAAATAAGCAATTACTTTGCTCCACATCCGGTGTCTCATTAAACGATATAGTTTCAGAATCAACAGGGAGGATTTCAGTGATACAGTCACCATAAGAAGTTCTTAGAGTAGATAATTAAAAAGGAATTGTAAACTTTTGTTTTAGGGCGCGATTGAAGCTATTGTGATGGAGGAGCAGGTGGCATTGAAGTGCTAATAGAGCTTCATTTATAGCTATTCAGGATATGCACATTAAATTGATCCGATATGCACGAGTTCTAATCGAATAAAGATATGACTCTAATGCAAACAATTTTTAATAACACACTTTTATTAATGTTCAATAAAGTAGATCTTTCATTTTTATATTCTAATTCTTGATTTAATTTAAATATTATAGCATCTTGAGATAATTTTTTTCACAAGTTTGCCATCAGGTGGCGCCACTAGTATGAATTCAAATATGTAAATCAATTAATTGAAAATTAAGATTTGAAAATATTAAAAAATGCATCACATCAACAAGATACAAAACCAAATATAGAAAATTCCAGTACATTAAGTAAATTGTAAGTTTGATTTAAAAAATGTGTGGAAAAAATACATACAAATAATATTTGTAAAACACGCGTAACGACGTAATTTACATTTTAATATAATTATTTCAAGATTGGATCTGTTTAAGTACAAAGTAACTCCCATATATGACTTTCATAATTGAAAAAATTTCTATTTTGAAAATCTTTTCCAGGAATCATGAAACATGGAAAAGCAATTTATATACATCGAATAAATTTTCTGCGTATAGAAGAAATATTTCGTTTAAAAAATAATGCATACCGATTGTAATAAAAAAAATGTAAATTGATTCATACGAAAAAAGATAAATAAGGAAAAAAAACTTGCCATACCGATTATGAAAGAAAAGGCAATTAACTTCGTTGTTTTGTAGTGATATGTTATTCCTAATCGTCGTTATTCTTAATGTTTTTTCTACGAATATCTCTCCTTATTTGGAATATTTTTATTTTAAATTAAATTCAGCTTTAGAGTAAACACGGCTTCTATATGGAAATTCTGAATTGTTAAGTAAAAGTTTATAATGGTAAAAGATGAGGAGAGCGAGTGGGAATGTAAAGAAGCGGCAAAAAAGAATGAAATCTTGATGACTACTGTATAAACAGTTTTGAAAAATAGTTGATTTTGTTCATTTCCTTCAAAAAAATTCTTTGATAGTAGAACTCCTTTTTTCTCCGAAAAAGTAATAATGCATAGTTATTTTCAGCAAACAATAGTAATAATATAAAAAATAATTAAGTCAATTCCAACTTAGGTCAACAAGGAATTTTTTTTATTTTAGTTAATTTTTATTAAATAATTAAAATTAATATAGATAATTTATCAAAAATTATTGATTTTCACGAGAATTGAACTCGCATTCTTCATCTTCACGTGAAAAACACTGAAATCTTTGCATTTTACCGATTGAGCTACTGCCCGTTTATTTCAATTTTAATTACAAACTACTAAAACTATTTAAAGTATTAAAAGCGAATTAAATTTAATTAATAAATTAATATTTAAAAAAACTGTATTAAGTACAAAAAAGTTTATTTGAATTTGAGGGGATGAAAAAAAAGTATTTTATTAACGATTGAAAATTTGAACAAGATATATATAGGGAGAATGTGAACTATAATATATATATTATAATAATAGGAGTATAATTGTAGGAATTGGGAAAATGCAATGCATATTCCGATGTATAGAAAAAAATTATATATAGAATTTCTTCCAGCGATTTCGAGTTCGATAAATAAAGATTTGACAGATATAGAAATTGCCTAAAATTATGCAATATAAAGCTTCATAATTCATTCAGGTTTGGTCGCAGAAGAGTCGAACTTGCTTTGTTTAACCCATTCGCTGCCAACCACGAATATACTCGTGGTTGGAAGGGTGTTACCCATTGCCGGCAAGGATATACGCGTGATACTTTCAATATATTATAACGTACAACTTGTGAAACTTTCAAACTTTTTATGGCCACAAAAATAAATATGAAAGTGTAAAAACTTGAAAAAAAGCTACAAATAAATTGTTTTTACAAAAATTCTATTTTATTTAACCCATTCGCTGCCAAGCCTAAATTGTATGAGGTTATTCCCATTGCCAGCCACGAATACATTCGTGTTTGATTTTTATACACTCAGATGATTATTTATGACAAAATATGTGCATTTATTTTGAAATAATAAAAATTAGATAAACAATAACACTCAAAACAGAAATGGCAATGGGAATAATCTCATACAATTTAGGCTTGGCAGCGAATGGGTTAAAATATCGTGTGTCAAGAATATTTTAATGTATGACTAATAGAACCGGGAGAAGGGAATTGTATGGATATTTAGAATATATGAGCTTTTCAGGAACATATATATTGACTGAAACAATATGAAATGATTCTTTACGCCATTTTGTTCATTCTTCTATTGAAAGGATGTGCCTATCGCTAATGGTTTACAAATTACTTATTGCATCACGATCAGATGGTATAATTAAAACTCATCTAAACTTATTTGTATTGGCAAATCATTAAGACTTAATTATATATATATAATGAAAGAGAGCGTGAAAATCAAAATAAAGTTCTTTGAGTCTGGATGCCAATGCAGTTATAGTGGAAATAAAGTCATGGAATAGAAGATTTGAGCCAAATTATCCAACTAATGATGATTTATTTTCATAATTTTTCCGTCTCTAACCTAAAAATAATTTTTTTTTCTGTACAAATATGAACGAATATCTTCTACTCCTTACCGGTAATCGATAGTTTTCTCATGTTCGGTAACAGCACAGGGAGATGCTGCTGATAAAATGAACAGAATAAACTCGATTGCTTATCAACGAATAGGATCTTTTAATACTTTTTTCTTCGGAAATGAAACTATTTTATGAGCGTTCAATTAAGGCAAATTGCTTTGGCTTAAAATATTAATGAAAAGAAACTTTTAACTCTATCCCTTTTCCACCAATAGTATAGTTTCTGGAAAAATTTCAACTACAGCAAACAAATTTATCTATGCTAATATTTTTAAATAGCAATAAAAATAAAATAAAATTTTAACTCTACCTTTGCACCTGCACATCCTTTATTCCTTAGTAGATTTTTTAAAGGCTGGTAAGTAAGTAGAGTAAAAGAATTGGCTACCAATCAATTTTTTAATTGTCAGTACTTTAGGAAACGACAAATAAAGTTCTAGAAACCGATGCCATATTTTTAGCTTATGAGATGAGAATATCCCACAGATAGTTTTTCTGATAGTTAAATGAAGTCATCAACCTCAGTTACAATAGGGTTTTCAAAACAAAGGCAGACACGCCTATCAATTTTGTAGTAACAAACACAAAGTAGAGGATGCTGTGACTTTAATCTCATTGCATGCCATTTTTGTCATCTATTGTGTTTAACACGATAGTTAGCAACATATAATTGTAGAGCATAAATTATCATAAATAAAGATGCAGAGGAGTTCATCAAGAACGAAGAAATGCTATAATCGTTTTACTTTTTTATAAAATAGTGTTGAAGTTAAAACTGAAGGCGTGGGTATTAAAAAGCCGCAACACAAACTAAGCTTCCGACAAAACGTGTTGCAATATAATTAATTCAAATCCTACATGACAGACCGATTTGGCTCAAATGAGTCTCCAGAGTATAAACGCTATTAAAAATAAGGATACATTTGTTTTTTAAATTGAATTATTTAAAAAAGTATTCAGTTATAACAATGGAATCAATACCTGACTCACCAGAATATAAGAAAAATACCGATAAAGCTCAATAACATATTATCTAATTATCATTATAATAGAAATTGTTGCAATAAAAGGTTCAGTGAACATAACTAAAAGATTTTACGAATTAATCACTTTTTATTACTTAAGATAAAATTATAAGAATCGAAACTCCACATTTAGAGGTTAGGATGTGGGCCATTTTATTTATTCATTTATTGTCAGCAACATTTTTGAGCGCTTTAACGCAAGTCGTCAAATTTTTACGAAAATTCTAATTATGACGACCATTTAAAAATAGGTTCAATTTCTCTTATTAATGATTTATAAATGTATCTTTTTATTAATACCATTATTATTTGGATGATTGTCATTACAAGACTAACTAAATTAAATCTGGATACATATAAAAGCCAATTCAAATTTTCTTTTGTAATTCAACAAGTAATTTGTGATGTATTAAGATATCTTGCAGGTCGTTCGTAAAATTCTACACTGACTTAACAAATCTGGTTAAAGATTAAATTATCTCTCTTTCGTTGTATCACATCCATGAAAAGAAAAAATAACCTGTTTTCTTTAGAATTGCATTGAATTCCGGTTGATGTTCATAAAAGAGGTCGGCTTAAAAGCTATTACAACATCAACTTGCATTTCTCATTCAAAACATGTTTTAACACTAGAATGACGAGATGTCTCGGAATAGCCGGGCCAAACAAATTTTCAAATCTTCATTCCTGAGTAGTCTCGAATTCGAATGAAAAGTCTCTGGAAGTTCTACTTTAGTTTTTTATAAATTTATTACTAAACAGCTCATTTGAAAGAAAAAAAAGCTAATTAGATTTAATATTTCTCTAAAGTTAACTTCTAATGAATCCTTTTCACAATCTCTACTACACACAGAAAATTGAATTTTCCTAATATGTCCAATATAAATAAAGAACAAAATATCGAAATAAAAGGAATAGCTAATTACATCATTTATATATATATATATATTTTCCTGTTTTCTTTGCAATTTCCGTTTTATTTCGTTATTTATTTTTTGGGATTTCATTCAGAGTCCCAAGCAATAACAATTGAAACAGCCTAAAAGACAAAATATTAAAAAATCTTTTCCAACTTTTAGTAACTTTTTAATAGCTAATAGCTCATTCTAAATGACTAACTATTATTCTGAATTTATTTAGTTATTTATTTAGGTTTTAGATTTCTTCCAAACCAGAGTCTGGAATGAAATTCAGAAAATTCCATCCCTTGAATCGATACATACATTTGAGCTAACTTGATAGGCAATGAAAATCGTAAAAATGTTCTACAAAGAAAAAAATTAAGTAAAATTTTTAATTAGAAATTTCGTAAATTTCGAAAATTTAGTTTTCAGATCTCTAAAAAAATGATAAAAAATATATCCATAACATTTATTATCAATTCTGTTCGTTTACGCCCACTATTCACACCTTTTTTAGAGAGTTACGATCATTTTTTCCTATTTTTTAAAGAAATATTTTTTGAAATTATTAATTGTATCAAATTTTATTGCTAAAGGAAATGTATTGCATCACAATTTTTCCATTCGGTTTCCTACTGAAAAAGCTGTTTCTAATATAAACGCAATAAATATTTCCTTTCCTGAAGTAAAATCTATTCTATGCAAATTAAGTTGGTTTAAGAGATATAAAAGCTTCGTCTAAAAAAAGTAAAACATTACACGTTTTAACAGTCATTCGCCAATGGAATTATACTAAGAATGTACAAATACGAGTAGAAAATTTAATTGCATTAAACCAAGAAATATATTGAAAAATTTAGAAATGAATTTAACTCAAAGTTAAGTCATAATGTTTTTTTTAAAAAAAGTGTGTAAGTTTCTAAATAATTTGAAATTTCTTTCACGATTCAATCAAATCAACGAAATTAATTTAACTTTGCATTAAATAGACATAATTAAATAAATATAATTTTAACTTTCACTGAACAGTTTTTCCATCGCTATTAAACAGAAGTATTTATATGCAGAAAAAAGTAATTATTAAAATTATTCCAAAATAACTTCGCAGAAAGATACTTTAATTTAAATTGATTGTTATAACATTAATTTTTGCCTTTCTGTGGCATTTTTTATCTACCATTGACTATTATTCATTTAAACTAAAAAATACCTCTGTTTCAAAAATAAATAAATCTCAGTTGCTCGCAAGGAGGAAAAAAACCACTATAGGAAAAAAAAATTAAATGGTTCGAACCCTCAGAAACAGAATTTGTCAGAAAAGTGTAGTAATAATATATTTTTTCTTAATGGCCGTGATTAAAGCTATGTTCACCTGATAGTGAGTTCTCAACTTTGGATTAAAAGGTTCAGATTTTGATCCGTGTCCACTAAAGAATATTCAAGCATGAGAGTGTAGTGTATTTTATATCTGACTATGAAAGTCTAACGTTTTTCCGCTGGTGTGGTGTGGAAATTTGGAAGAAACTGAAGACTCGCACTGAGGCTTAAACGAAGACGTCCACCTCAGAACAGTCTTCATGTTAATTCGACTCAAGATATTAATACAACCTAAAACTATTCTGGCAGTTATTTCTTCATTCAATTAAGATATTTGAACATTATCTAGATGTTTTTCAAATATTTTTTTTATCTACCTTTATTAAAAAGTGCTGATTTTTTTTATTTCAAATAATTACTAAATGTCCGTTTCCTCCTTTTAACGTGAGAATAATTTTCAGTCTAATGGTTTTAGTGCATGCTGGTCTCCTTATCATAAGATGATTACGATGTTTCCTCTGTGAAAAAAGCAGTTTTCAAATTGCATCATGTTTTATGACTATTCGATGATAAGCAGGCAGATATCACCAAGCGCGATCTAAACCGCATTTAGAAAATTATGCGTTAACGTTAAGATGTATGTCAGGAAAGAATAATCTTACTATCCTGGAAGATTTGATGCTTCGAGCTAATAAGCATGAGTTTCCATCGTAACCTACTTTCAACTGATAAACTAACTAAAAACTGAAACAAAATAACTAAAAATTGAAAAACATTTCCAACATACATACAATGCAGAGAGAAGGAACTAAATATGATTTGGTTTCATTAAAATTACGAATATAAAATTCAGAGATTTATATTCATATTCATATCATAAATAAATATCCGAATTTTTTGATTTTTTTTAAAGGAACTGATGTCACTCTTTTAGTGAATATAATATTTGCAACTTTAAAAATAAACGGGCATTTGGAAGTATTCATAAATTTAAGAAGAAACAAATATGAATAGTTTTATATTTATAGAAATATGAATCTGATTTAAATTAGCAATCAAATAATAAGGGAAGTGCATGATTTAAATTATGGTGAAGGAGATAATCTTAAATTTATATATCTGGTCACTAATAAAATTTTATCAATCTGCATCATAAAATCGACATCGTTCACATTTTGATTAAACGTGAAAGAGCAACTTCTATGTCTTCGTAAATATAAACAATTGTTTTTGAAACTGTTAATAGTTTTAAAACGATTTTAATATTAAATATATTGAAATTATTTTTGTGTTTCAAGATTAAATGTGAAACACAATTCATAATTTCAGATAGTTTCAAGCTAGAACTAATCTAATGCATATTATGAAATTTGAAGACAAATAGAAATCGCGTTTTAAACTTTCATTTTCAAAATATTTAAAAGAACGCGTTATAGTATATTAAAAATTTCTAAATAGATTAGAAGATACATGCATTTACATTTTTCTTCAAATAGTGTATGGTCAGGATGGTGAAAAAGCAGTGAATATAATAAATTTTTAAAAATAAATCTTGGACATCGGCACATAAATAAACTTTTCCTTTAAAAAGTATTAAAATATGAGCAACTAATTGCATACATATTGCAAAACTACAATCATACAGAAAACTAATTGCATGAAAGAAGATACATGAATTTAAAATTGCGGAATATGAAATCAAAATGTGACAAGGAATTTAAACTTACCACGGTTGTAAACTTCATTATTATACATGTCATCATCTTCTATGTCCTCTTCGTCTTCTTCAGGAATGACTTCCAGTTCTTTGTCTTCTGGATAGTAAATGTAACGGCGAGGATCATTAACATACTGGGCACTATTATCAATAAATTCAACATCTTCATACTGGGGAGTATCACTATGCTGTACCAAATATTCTTCCTCGTCACTTGGGTAATCTGGAGATGGTATATCGGGATCATTCGGATGCTCGACTTCATATTCCTCGTTGACAGAGCTGTAATTGTCTTCTGACATCGCTTCCAAATAATCTTCCGGAAAAGTAGCTTTATGGACTACAAAGTCATGCGAATCATAATCAGATTCGGCATATTTTTCTGAAAGGCTGTCTTCTTCTTTAGTTATTTCTTTCACGACGCATGTTTGAGTTGTATCAATATCTTTTGACTCATTATGCTCATTGGGTTCCAGCTGAATATTTTTCAGGGGAACAGTTGCGGTTTTATTCAATTCCATTTGGGATAACTTGTCTTTGCATTGCCCAAATGTTCTATTAGATGCATTAACAACTTCCTTTTTGTTTTCGAATACTTTTTTATTTTCTTGAACAAGCGATTCTTTCGATTTAGAACCCGAAGTTTCGTTTCCATTGGCCATGTCAGAGACAGTTTTTGATGAAGATACTCTATTCACTTTGTTGAAAACCGATTCATTTTGTGAGTGCGTAGAATTCTTTTCTGATGAAGACAAGCTGTTTACTTTGCTGAAAACCGATTCACTTTGCGAAACCGAGGAGTTTTCCGAATCAAAGAACTTCCTGGAAGTATTCAGAGTCTGAGAAGATAGATTGGATTTTGAGTGAGGCAAAACTTTACAATTCCCCGGAACTTCATTGTTTATAGAATCAGTCTGATCCGATTCACCGAATTCTAAAGATGGATTAAAACTGCTAAGAAGGGATTGTTTCTTGGCATTATCAGATCCTATAGATTTTTGTGAAACAGAAACTATCTGTTCGGTTCTTGTTACACCACTTTCGTACCCTGATAGTCTCATATGAGAGGTTTGGTAAGTAACAGAACCTAAATTATTTCTGAATTTATTGTCATTAGTGACAGTACTCTGAGAAGTAGTTGAGAACTTTGTCTTAGTTTCTGAGACATTTTTCACGTTTCGAGAAGAGCAAAGATCTTTTACACTGCTGAGAATATTATCAACACTGGGTACAGCTTTATTCACTTTTGAGTTAGCCTTACTTTCGTACTTTTCACCTCCAAAAGAATGAGATTTGGCAAGTCCATTTGTTTTCTGTGGATATTTTGACCCACTGTGAATTACATCCACTTGATCTACTTGGCTTTGAAAGAATCGTAAACTTTCTTTAAATCCACTGCTTCGATCGCCGCCATTCTGAAGTGTGCTTGAAGCCATTTTGTGAACTTGGACAATCGGAGTAGTGTCAACAGTAGAACAGTCGTCACCAAAGGATGATCTCAAGGATCTCTGAAAATGAGAAAATAAAAATGAATATTATCGCTTCCAGACTGAAAAGTCTTGGCTAACACAAGAGTATCATTTTTTTGAGAATAAAATTTTTTTTTTGGTTACATAAAGTTATATTTTTATTAATATTAGGTGGAATCAGTGACGTCGCAATCTTACAAAAATGCAGTCTTGCACGTCGATAATTATATAACTGCACGGTTTATTATGCTGATATACGAGGTCATATTCATCTGCAAGACGTGAAATGGATTCTGAAATGAAATGTACGCATCGCTCTCGATCCAAAACTTGAACATAAAATGATTATAGATTGTGTGAAATAAAGAAATTATTATATATTTTTTAAAAACAGAAGCTGAAACAGTCCTTGCAATGGCATCGATACAAATTACGATTCACTATAAAAATGATATTAAAAAACTTAAAACACTATAGAAATTAGAGAAGTATTAAATAAACAAAAACACATTATTAATAGTATCAAAAATCTGAAATTATATTCATTTTTATTGAAATTTCGACATAAAATGAAAGATGCCCCATCATATGTGTTTTCAAAGAATTGATAGGCCTAGCTATAAAAAATGTATTACGAAATTGAAATATCTTTATTTTTAGTTTATTAAAAAAAAGAATGATTTTATTTTATGCAAGTAATTAAGAGCAGACAGGTTTGCTTCGACATAAAAAGCAATGGAAAGATGTTTGAAAAATAAATTATGGTAGACATGCTAACCGGTCTGCTTCTTGTCGTCCTTGTAACTTTAATGCTATACACATATTCGTAAATGAGTTCAGATTTCCTAAGCCTTCTTCATAAAGTGCTTATGATCTGCTTTACAATTAGGTAAACAAAACATTATACGAGAAAAAATTATAACTTTTGATGATATACTGTTGCACATTTTATACTTCTCATCTGGTAACAAACCATTAAAGCGTAGCAAATTTATGCGACATCAGTCCATAGTGTATATATTTACAGTTACAATATAAATTAGCAATTGTTCAAGAAAAGGGGAATTTCAGTATTAAAAAAAGAAGAGACCGTTGTATTAATAAATTAGTAAAAGGAAAAGGGATGTGGAAAGAAAAAAACGCAATTATTCTTCTCCACTGTGCATCTTCGAAGAGTGAAATGTCGATTATTTATTTCTGGTTTATTTTAACTGTATTAGTAATATATAGGGTTGTTGTTATTGTTTTCGCATATACATTTTTAATGTATGATTTCATGGGGTTTTTTTTATTATTTTTAATTCTTTACAAAAATTGTAGGAAGAAAATGGTATAAGCACTGAGAAAAAATAATGGTCTGTTTGTTTTTTTAAGTTTAATGCGTAGTGAAAGAAAATGTATGAAAGTTAATTTGTGTTTTCAGCAGCTGCATACCGAAGAAATGAGATGGGAGAATCTGGTAATAACCTTAGAGGAATCCTCTCTATCTGCCCCATTCAAAAAGTAAAGAAATATTTTTATTTACTATAATATTACTCCACCATTACACGTTTTAAGGGACCCTGCGGAATAGCAATGAAAACCTGGGTGAAACTGGGTGATTTGCTGAAAATTACTTTCATTAATTAGCACTTTAACTTAATATCAGAAGCTCAAAGGTATATTATAGACGGAAAAATGCTAAGTATGTAAGTAAAAGTGGTGTAGTACTTTTGAGTGCTGAAGAATAATAAGAATTGATTATCAAAAAAAATTTTACTATGATATTCGTTTAGAATAACTGTTATTTTATAATGACATCACGTTTTTATTGCATTTTATTTGTTTAATATTTGCAAAAAGGGAATGTTATAATCCATTTAACATTAATTTCTTGATGCTCTAGAATTATGAAATTTGGTTGACAATATCATACTTCAATATTTATTTTAATTATTAATTAAGTTTTTATTAATGTAAAGATTAGATTTTTTTAAAATCAAAAGCATTTTTTTTCTTCTGAAATAATTAAAAGTTGAATTAACAGAACAAAAAATAATTCTTTAAAAGACGGAGGATTTCAAACACTGCTACGCAGATGGCAGTTTTAAAGAAATAAATAAATAAAACATTAGAAAGCATTAAATTAGACATAATATACAGTTAATGTACAGATTTTTAGAAATACTGTACAGTTAAAAATTGATTTCAGGATTTTATTATAATTGTAATCATAAATGTGAGATTACAATAAAATATTTTGAAATAATTCATATTGAATTTTTTTAAATAAAGGCTTTTGTTTGTGCATTTAAAAGAGGGAAATAATTTTTTGAATCAGAAATCTGGACATCAAAGCAAAAATTATTGAAGTCAAAACTACAAATGAAATTACACCACAATGAACATTAGAAGAAATGAAATTCCCAAACATTAATTAAGAAAGAAAATATATTATGAATTTAAAATTTCTATCTATTTAAGGTATCTTCATCAGCACTGCACGATTTTATTAGTTTGTTCTGATCTTCCGAATTCTTAAAAGAAAATTGCTTTCTATTTCTTAGTGTACTGGAAAATAGTTTTTTCCCATATTTATAAATTTTTTTTGTGATGCCTTAGCATACAGTTATTAATTTTGACAAAAAATTTTTATATTTTAAATAAGTTCTTAATATCCTCCTCCTGAAATGTTGGAGATGTTCAGTCAACCTATTATATATCATTATTTCCCTTGTGTGCAATATTGATTGGTCAGAAACTGGAAACGGTTTCCCATTTAGCTGTACTAATTGAATCATACATCATATTTTATTTGACAAGGATTATTCCTTAATTCATTTTTTTTCAAATTTGTCATATTTAAACGCAACGACTAACCAATAAATTTACCATATATTTAACAGCCGCGACAAATCAATACATTTGTCATATATTTAACAGCTGCGACAAATCAATAAGAAAATCTCTCCCTCTCCCGCCCAAAAGATTTTATATTCAGTGAGAAAAAAATAAGCGCAGTTTAATTATCATAAAAATATATTTTTGTTAGGTTTTGTTTTCTATAGCTGCCACTATTTAAAAATATATTAAAAAGCACCCTAACTAATTTCTTACCTGAATTCGCTTCGGAAACAATCCTTCGCAGTCATCGAGTGGACGAAACAATAATCCAGTCGATCATTAACAACGTTCTATTAGACATTGCTTTTTATAAGCACGACTATATTTATATCCTCCGAATGAATAAATATTTATCTTTATTATTCAACTCCTCAAAGATTAAAAAAAACAATTACACTAATTATTTCTAAAATTACGCAAAATGTCAATCGTATTTCGCAGAATTTTATTATACGCTAATAATATGCTAATAGAGCTAATTATTTTTTAAAATTACGCAAAGTTTTGAGCGTATTATGCAAACTTTTGGTATTTATAGTACGCCGATTATTTCTAAAATTACACACAGTTTTGCGAGTATTTTGTTGAAATTCAACATTTATTATTTATAGAAACAGAATGTTATTTTTTTAAAAAAATCTAGAAATCTTTTTTAATTATAATATACAGCATCCTTATTATTTAATTTCATCATCATCAAATTAACGATATTATAATCATTTTCGAATTGTTTTTAATTTGAATGAGAAATGATTTCAAAACTCAGTCACCTTGATTTCATTAAATTTGACCTTTAAACTCGGTTGTACTTAAATTTCTTCATTTGCATATAAATTTTACCTTGCATTATATGACATAACTTCTATTAATTTCAGAAATTTTAAAACTAATAAATCACTTAACTTTATGCTGCGGCTAAATGTCTGTGATTAGTTTATTTACCTGGCTACATAGTGTCTATCCGTATTATATATTTTTTTTTCAGACTAACCACATTTCGACTAATATTACAACTAGACAATATATGCACCCCTATTCAAAAACGACAAGAAGAATTACTACGTCACCATATTGTTTAACCGAAAGGTATTAAATATAAACAGTAATTTCTAAAAATATTTAAATAATTGAATTTAGTATAAGATTTCGCAATTTCATATAACTGATATGGCTTTTAAGAAACTAATTTTTAAAAAACTTTCGATGAAGAACAATTGCAGTTAAGGTAAATAAGCTTTGGTTCTTCCCAAGTTTTGAATATAAAAAAATTCTTCAAGGAATGAAATAAACAAAAATATCTGAAGGAAGATTTTTCTTTTTGAAAAATATTTCTCTGTTTTAGGATATTATTATTTTTATTTACTTTCATGAAAAATTTCATTTCAGTGACAATTTTTACTCACATATAATTGCACTATACATTTAACAAACTTAGTTGAAATTTTACCATAAATGGTTGAAAATTAAAGTATTCAAAATTATGCATACGTGGATCAATACGAAAATCAATAATAATTTTTCCAACAAGCATTTGCAAAACTGGTATGTAATTACATGTTTCATTCTTTGTATAATTATTATTGCAGCAATATAACTACTAGAATTAACTCATTGATTATTCTTAAAGCAGAAAAAGCATTTTGTAGAGTAATTTTAATCATCCTAATAACTTCCATCCATTAGAAAAACGAAAATTAGAAACGAGACGAGTTCGATTGATAATATTCATTAATTTTTCAAGCTGTAAAAATAGTCTTGGGTTACATTTTAAGAAGTCTCTTCAATTTAATTCAATGAAATATTTAAGCTGAGAAACGTGACATTTTGCAGTTTGAGGTGAATCGCAGTTCCATACCTTGAATTAATTAAAGAAAAATAAAAACTCGAATATTTCTTTCTTTAAAAGCGAAAAATAACCACATGAAGAGGAAAAGAAAAGGAATTGAAGCGCTTGAAGATGTTTGATTTAGAATTTCGAAATAAAAACAAATGTTGGCACATAATTTCTGAATTCAGATGACAAAATATCGTAAGTCCCTTTTCTTAAAAATTTTGCGCGAGAGTAAGAATTTAATTATTTTTCATAAAGTCTTGAATTATAAGATGTCACGAAAAATAACTAAATAGTTTCAAATGAGAAAATGTTATATAATATATAATATTAAATGGGGCATTTGACATACGACATTTTGCCACCTTCTAAATGTTACAGATTGATTTTCAAAAATGCTTAGTTTCAATTATTTGAGAAAAATTATTTATAAAAATTTGATACTTGAGTACAGATTGAAAGCTAAATTCAAAAGACATTTCAAACCAAAAATAATATTACCATCCAGCGTCGTAGAGTGCACACCACAGTTTCATAATTGCAAAACAAAATATCCAGGACAGGCATGCTTTCTTGAAATTGAATTATATATGCTCCTAGAATTTTTTTTTCACATAAATGTTTCTCTATACCCGAATTTCGTAAAATTTTCCTGTTGTTTTATCACAAAAATAAATAATTTTCAAACCATTTCTTCAAGTTGTTTGAGAAAACGCACACATTTGCATTTCATAAAACTGAAAACAATTGTGAATAGAATCATTTCATCACCATCGCGTGTTACAATCAGCCAGACAAATAATCCAAGCGAATCTTCAGAGCAAGGTGTGATAATGACTCTTAGTAATTCTACCCTCCAGTCAATATAGGCACTGCAATATTCGCAAGAGAAATTTAATCCGAGATGGATGTGAAGTTTCAACACAAATTCGCACGCGAAGATCTATGTTCTCTCTACCAACATTCACACTGGCATTCGTGAGCAAACCAACTAAGACGTCCAAGTTTTCGCCGGCTTCTTATGATGATCTACTGAAAAGGAATGTCTCGCTTCAGATGATGCCAAGTACTTAAGATGGTTGGTATCCGATCCGACTCGCGCCTTCGAGGCAAAGCGAGGAAGATCTTTAGAGACCAGAGAGGATGAGTCGGGAAGAGTCTTTTGGAAAATCTACGTCTACAGAAGAATTTGGGAAACGCTATAATTATTGGAGTGCATTGGAGCATAGTCCCCAAGATATTCAAAGCCGAAACGAGCTTTCGGTATTTTTTCTTCTTTTTTATCTTTTGTTTTATACTTTCCCAACCATGCCTTCGACCTTTAAAAACATTAATTGAAGCATGAAAAGTCAAACCCTTCCGCCTACAATGACGAATTTGCGAAAGCAGAATAATGGGATGATTACAGGAAAGGTGAAAAAGTACACCTTTTAATCAGAAGATGGGAATATTCAATGCATTCAAATATTCAAAGCTTTTTTTTTGTATGACTTAGAGGAAATAAGATGATGATGAATTGCATGTCGCAAATATAAATGCAAAGCTTTGAATTTTATATAAAAATTTTAACTAGAGCAATAAAAAAATATTTTTTTCAACCATTTTGCATCAATAAAGGAAAATTAAAGATTGAAATGAAAGAATGAGAGAACAGTTAAAAACTATTAATGAAGTTTAATGCGGTCAGAAAAACTTTTGCATTCCTTTTTCAAAAAAACTGACGTTAATTGGTTTTAGCTAAGATGCGCTTAGAAAAACCGGAAAATTTAAAACACATAATCCAGTTAAGTTCTCTCTGCTCTCCTAAAATCAATCTTTTTCATTCTTTAAGATTCTCTTTTTTTCTTTGTGTAAGCAACTGCTCAAAAAGCATACATTTTTAGATTTAAAGAAAAATCTATCCTCTAAATCAAACTCTTTTTCCTATTTCTCCAAATGAGAAACAAGAAATTTTTTGTTAGAATGCTGAAAAAATAACAATCCCTTTTCTTTTGTCACTATAATTTATATGCAGAGGTGGCCGAAGCCATAAATAATTTTAACATAATTTTATTAACCTTAGAATATCGTATCTTTTTTACAGTATTTATAAATATTTATTTATTTTAAAAAGTTAAGCTCCAGTTTTAGCGCTAAAATATAAAAATAACATTATCCTTGCAGAAAAATGAGGTTCTTTGCAAACGATACATAATACTATAAATTCCCGTAAATCTTTTAACGGACGTAATTACGCATGCCATCTGACATCTAACTCTTTGCCATTCCCCGTTGAGCTATGACGTCATGTCTTTTACCACCTGATGTTCCTTGGACTTCATAATTCTATCGATTATTATGCGCATTTCACACGCACCATTTCATCATGACCAATATTCATGTATTCTTTTAAGCAATCTAAATATTTCATATTTGACTGCTGTATAGCTCATGAAGAAAAAAAAGTTAAGAACTTAAGATCTTGGCAACTTTTATCAACCTCGATTTATTTCATTTTTACTTACTTTCTGATGAGTTAAATCTTTCAAATTTCATACATCAATGGGTTGTCGATGACAATCTTTATTTTAGTATTTTCAGAGCTAAATCATCAACTATTAATATTAATTCAATAAAATTTTAATTTCATGCATAATACGATAATGAATTTCAGAAAGATTTATATAATTCCATAATATTTATAAGAAAAATTTAAATTAAAGACTAAAAACATATTAAAAAGCAATTTTACTTTTCAGTACTCTAATAAAAGTATGTTTTTAATGAATGAAAGCGTATAGTAGAGTGAAGAAGTAAATTATATCTAAGAACAATTCGATTTCATCAAGTTTGTATGATTCGACACAAGATTTGCCTCTACTGAGAGTCAATTCAAAATAGGTAATTCTAAAAATAATTTGATTGTTCACAGATAAAATCATTTACTCATTGACGGAAAATAATTGTTTAAATCTAAGAGAACATTACGAAATTGAAGCTTCTTAAAGAATTGAATTAAAAATTTATTCTTTATTTGAAATTTGTCTACAACAGAAACTAGGTTTTTCGCATACGCAATCTTCCAATAAAAATATAAAAAAAGAGAAATAATTTTTCTAAAGAATGAAGAAGATTGAATAAAATTCGAGGTTATAATACACTGTCCCCATTATTCAGTTCAGGCAGCATGAGTTTCCTTATATACATTAGGAAAAAAGATTGTCAGCAACACTCACTCCACCTCAAGTGACCCGGATTTTTCAGGAAGAAAAAGATTTAATATTGTTCACTATGCTCTAATGCAAACATTCCATTGTACATTGTGAGGAAATGAATCATTACCAGAAACAAACTGCCCTTTCTTTTAATGTAACTGAGACAATTACCGGATTTACTTTGCTATTTTTTTCTCCAATAAAACTTGTGATTTATGAATTCTTTCAAAAGAACATACGGTGCTAACAGATTTTGAAAATACACAATGAACTTACATTCATTGAGAAATTGTAACGGTTATAAAATCCAAGCACTAAATTACTGTTGTTTAATGAAAATGGATCAATTTCTCTAAAGATCGCAAATCAATACAAGCGTTTTTGGAAAGAAAACGAATGAATTGCGAGATGTAACTTTGTTCCTTTAGAAAAGGTAAATAGTTTTTTTTAAAAATGGGGGGGGGCAGACATAAAACTAAATCCGAGAATGTAAAACTGAAATGCTAGTACAAGCCAAATAAACAAAGTCTAAATTTATACTGATCGCTAAAAATCAGCTTTTACTGAAAAATCTGTTATTTAGAAAATACAGCATAAGAAAGAATACCTCATATTGGTAAAGTTAATGTTTTCTTCCTGATACTCGGCATTTTTTTTCTTGTGTTTGTTTTCCCAATTCAAAGACTATCTTGTTTGCAGTATTATTTTTATAGATAACCCAGAGAGAATGTTAATAGACAGGAGATTTTATAAATGAAAATTATTACTCACACTGATAAATACTTCAAAACATGTGCACACTTTGTTAGACATGCAAAATAGGTAAGAAATAAAAACGGCATCTTTTTCGATTGTTGAATTTATACCTACCCAAGCCATACTGAAGTTTAATAATATATAATATTTTATAACACACACTCACTTAAAATATTCCTTCCCTAAAAACATAAAATGTCCAAATAATATTGTTAAGATGTCCTCAAAATATGATGCGGCATTCATATAAAAACTATAGAGAAATATCTTAAAACATGAATAGGACTTACATAAGTGAGTCTGACTAACCCATTTTTGATTACTACACAAAAAAAATGAATTCGATATATATCGTAACAAAAATAAATAGAGCAGCCCACTGACTTTGATAACAAGAAATAAAGTCTTTCTTTGAATCTCACTAGGCAATTACAAAAAATTAGATGATTTATGAGCCGCTGAACACGATGATGATAACATAGTAAAATAGCAACAGATTTGCAAACATTTCGGCGAAATTATATCAATTATCAAATTAACTTTATCATTTTTAATTTATCGATTTCATCAAAGAAACGAATCGCCGAGATAATAATTGGAGAAAACATAATTAAATTACGAGATTTATTGATACGAATTGGGAAAATAATTTGAATTTTCGATATTAGGTGTAAAATGATTTGTCCTTGCGTTTTGACTGAATTACGGGATTGTGAGCAAATGTTTTGTCCTTGACCGTAAAAATGACGCATTTCGTTTCTAGCTGCAAGATACGAACTGTTTCCAGACTACTTGGCATTCAAGAACAAAACTGTCCATAATGGAAAAGACTGCACGTGAGCAGGCGAGAGGGGTTATTTCGGATTGCGCAAAAACGTGTTTGACATATTTCACTCAGACATCTCCCATACGCGAGTTTCCTTTTTAGGATTTATGAGCCGAAATAAATGCACGGGCTATTCAAATAAGCTAGCTCATTTTTAATCTTTTGACGGGGTAAACACTCGTAAAATGTTAGTTAGGTACATATGAGCTGAGAGGTAACAGAGATGAAATAATGCTTCAGTTTCCTGTCCTTGGTTTTACAACTTGTTGAATTAACCATACTGAACTGCATTACTTAAAATGCTTCAAAAATACAATCCTTTCACTTATAGTTATATTATGATGTACATATGTAATAAAGACCATCGGAAATTTCCCCCTCGAGCCTTTTGTATATTTATGTGATAAGATAAAAATGAATCCCATATATTTATGCACTATGGTGCATTTTGTGTTCATCTTCGTAATAAAGAAAATAGAATTCGGTTGTAATACCAGCTGACCAATATATACCAAAAAATGATAAATATCTACAATCACATACCAAATTTCATTCATGTAGCTTATAGCAAGTCTATCGCGTTTGCAGGCCCATAAAAATCCAGAGATATAATTGAACTATTGGCTGATTAAGTTCCAATTTCGACAAATATTTATAATTTTGATGATAAAAAATATATCGTATTTCCAGTTTAGCTCGTTGATTGTTTGGGTTACTGTATTCAAATGAGCGATGACGAACAAACAATAAATTTTCTCATAGAGATATTTGGTCCAAAGTTTAATAAAAAATCAACTATTTTGGAATAACTACAGGATATCATAACTAAGCCTTCTAATTTGTTGCACTTTTAAGTTATTAAACTCATAAACAATTTAGATGACAAACAAAGATTCTTACTTAGGGAAGGCTGAAACAAAGATTCATTAAAATCTTGAGAACAATTTTTTTTATTATTGCAATGCATATCGTTTTGTATCGGAAAATAAAAACACAAATAAAATCTTTCTATACAGTTTAGTACAGAAATTATTTCCCAATCAATTTTCTCTTCTTGAACATGTTTTTGAAAGCTTGCTTAATTTAAAGATTGACGCGGATTTGATTAAATAAAAATATAGTCTTCTGGCTATATTTATAATATTCCTTATAGTTTCAGTTATGAGATGAAAGAATTTTTAATTCAGAATTAAAAATTTAAATTAAGTCAACGAAATTGATAAATTATAAGTGCCAGAAACAAATAAAAAATATTTTAGCTGCTAAATTGAAAGGTTTAAATTCAACTCATTATGAAAACTACTTTAAATTATCAAATAGATAAAATAATTAAATTTTTAAAATATTTATTGTATTTGGTCAAATGATTTTATTCTTAAAGGAATATAAAATGAAATTAACAAACATATACTATTAGCACAATGAAGGCATTACTATTGGTACATTTCAGATCAATTACCGGTAGATTTTAGAGTAACATTGATTGATTTAACAATCAATGAATGATAAGGACTTAAAAATCGGATATTTATTGCGGAAGAGAAAGTTCAAACTTATGAAAGACAACAACAGTAAGATCCAATAATATAATGTTTAGTCTACTGAGACTCTATATGAACAGAAGAAATTCATGGTCATCTTTAACTTAAGCAATTCAAATTTAAAAAAAAACACCGCTATGATCAAAAAGAGTAAACTGATTAAGAAATTCTTAATACTAAATAGTTGTATTCATAGAAGCATTTTATTGTTTTGTACGAACTTCTTTTAATTGCAAGGAACGTTCTTAATTTAAATTCTCATTCCATCTTGACCATGATGAATACTGTTTTGAAGATTCTATGAATGAGCATAGACGATTAATTAAGTGAATTAATGAAAATATTTTTCTATTCAGAAGTTGAGAAATTTATTTAAAATAAAAAATTTAGGACAAACAGACAAAAATTCAATGTACAGTTACTAGAATAACTAAATGAATAATCATATACGAAGTACATTAGTAAGGCACAGAAAGAAGAATCTGAAGAACAATCTGATAGTTATAAACATTATCTACTTATAAACATCTGCATATATAAACACCTGCCAGCAACTAGACTTTAATTATAACGAATTAGGGTAGCATTTGCAAGTTTCGAAAACCAATGGGGGAGAAAGAGTAGACAATCTATCTGATAATCAGGGACATATTTGTAAATTTAGAGTTCAAAAGCCGAAAACATTTTACCTGAAATCGCAAGCGAAGAACTGAAAAATGTGAGAGAAAATACATAGATGAATTGCAGCTTGGTGGGATTTTTTAAAAATCCAGGTAACGAATAAAAAATAAATTTAATATTTTTCGCAAAACTTTCCTTACTTTGGAAAAACGTTTTTTACTGTTTTTCTTAATATTTTTTTTTATCTTGTTAAGTACTGCAAATGCCAAAAGTCAAAATATTGTGAATGCAAAAAGCTGTTTATTCTAGCTACCGGAACACTTAGACTAACGACCTCTATACTCACTCTACAGAGAGCTACCAGGCAATTAGCATGTTTACCATCCTATAAAGCAATGCTTATTTTGGCACTTTAATATTAAAACTTATTTTGATATTTAGATCGTTCACCATTTTTAATCTTCCATATTGAAAAAGCCTTTTAGCATTGTTAGTTGACTATGACTTTTTATCGAAAGAGAAAAATACCACATTACCCTTTTTTTTTTGGTGAGATGAAGGTTGAAAAATACTGAATACAAATGATATTTAGTTTTTGATACCAGATATTTATAGAATTTAGAGGTATTATAATATAAATATCAATGGATTGAAAGAATAGTCCATAAGGATTGGACCAAATTATATGTTTAAGCATAGCATCAGGCTTTAAAAAAGCCGTTCATAAAACATATTCATATACGAGTAAATAATTTTTCGTCACAATTCTATCTATTCCAAGAATTAATGACCCAAGAAAATTCTTGACATTGTTTTTCCAAAAATGAATTGCAAAAGCTCATAGAAAAATGAAGTAATCATTAAAATAAATGTAAGCAACAAAAATAGAAAGAGTACATTAAAGGAAAAAGTAATTAAGGAAATAAATAAAAGAAAGTCCATTGCCGAAATTCATTTTACCAGAAATATATATTAAGGAAATTCCTGTTCACTGAATGAAAGGATAAATGCAATAATAAAGTTTAAAGTTTTTATTGAATACTTCGTAAAACAGTAATGAAAATGCATTTTTAATTCTAGTTTTTTTTTAAAAAAAGAATACACATTAATGTGAATGATCTCGCGTTCGATACATTTCCCTGCCAGCAGGACGTTATGCGAAAAATAAACACGTTATACTTCCTGCTCGACAACATGATATGTTCGTTGCGGGTGGATAAGTTGTGGAACTAATTAAAATTCGACGGCATTAAAAATTCAGATGAACGCCTGCTATAATTATAAATAATATTGACTCGTTCTAACGGTTCAAAATTTAACAAACATGATGCAGTGGATGCGAATACAAATTGTTTTTAAAAGTAAATAAATTTAAATACGGAAATTGTGCTAAATAAAAGTTTTACATAATCAGCAACAACAATAATAACAATTACACACAGAGTTGAGCTATAGAATTCATCGATATGTACGCAAAATCTACAATATTGGATGCTGATTTTTATGTTTGTTGTCAATAAAAACAAGTAATATAAAAAAAAAATTTTAATCAATTCCTACTTAGGTTAACAAAGAAAATTTTTATTTGAGTTACTTTTTATTAAACAATTACAATTGTTGTTCTCGTGTTCCGCTTTACAACGGAAGGAGGGGTGCAGTAGCTTGTAATAAATAAAATATTAATGAATTAATATTTGAAAAAACTGTAGTAACATCAAATATCATCCACTGCAAGTTTTAAAACAATTACTTGGACTTGAGTGGATGAATAAAAAGTATTTTATTAACGATTGAAAATGTGAACAAGATTATATATATATATATATATATATATATATATATATATATATATATATATATATATATATAAGGAGAGTGAGAGCTAATAGTAAAAATTGAATGCCTCTTCACCACGTGAATTTCTTTATAACGCTTGGAGCGGGCTTGTATATGAAATTTTGTTATATTGTAGTATTCGTGGTGTACATTAATGCTAATCTCATTAAATCACTAACGTTTATAAATAAATACATTTAGGTTTATTGACCTTGGTTTAATTTTATATTGATTTGTTGAATCAGCATCCCGTTTCTTATTCTACACGAAATATTCTGGAGCGAAATTCACTATTTATACCCACTGTCATATAAACAGGGTGATAATTGTGTCGTCTACTCGTTCTACATACTCCTACACCATACGAACATGAATTAATCAGAATAAGGGCTTCCATGCTCAACATGCCAACATTTACTCTTTTTCACGGAGAATATGATTGAGGTCATGGATCATCTGGTTTAAAATTTTACTTACTACCAACTAAGGTGGTTATTAAGGTATTTGTTTCGATATATATATGTACTCAGGGTAACAACAGTGTGTGACTCTATTGGCGATAGACCCTTACAGCATGTTATTACAGAGCCCGATTAATGCAAATAATATGCTAATTTTCCCCAATAATTATTAATGGTACTTTTATGTATCCCGGAACTTTGTGCTATTTCTTTTATTCCCCTCATCTATCTATAAAAAATACATAAATATACTAATTCTTAGTCTCCATGGCGCACCATGGCAGAATTAATGAATTTTTTACGCTAATTTTTTGTATTGAAACAAAAGAAGCCATGTAAATATTTCTGGAAACACTGGAATTCGGCCATTAAATATCTCTAAAATCAAACGAAAACATCATATCATATTTTGATCACTATTACATATTCAAGTATCAGTTATCCTTTCATTCAATTCGTAAAAAGGAAAGAAGAAAGAGATTTAAAATTCTCGGAACATTAGTTATGAAACCAAACACGACTTTGAGTTGAATCCCATTTTGAAAAATGCCTCGGGTGATATTATGACATATAGGTAGAAACTGAATATATTTGTCAGTAAAAATCGAGCAATATTTTGGGTCAGACGATCAAATAAAAATAAATGTTGCTCTCAATAACATAAAATCCTATTAAATGCAAAAAGCCTATTTAAAAATTCTTGATGTAAGAATTTTTTTTCTTCGGTAGATTTCGAACAGCTGTCAGAATTACAATGTTGGTGAAGTTGGGTAATATCATTACATAGCTCGAAGCACAGCAGCATTCTTGAACGTCTTCTGTTTCGACATTTTTTTAATGCTTTATACTCGTGTCGTTCCATAAAAAATAGATGGCTCATCCATAAATCAAAAGATAATTCTTAAGATAAAACCAAACTTTCTGAATTTCAAATGGGGGTTCTCTAAATATATGAACACATCAAGCTGGGACTGCAAATCGTTGCTTTTTCTTTTCCCGGCTCATTCGAAACGTCCCATTATATGCTTTTAACATTAATGATAACTTGGGTTTATGAAAGGATTAAGTTAAGTTATATTAAATAACTTGGTTATATCTTGTCCCGTTAAGTAAAAGGGAAGAAATATGAGAACGATTATAGAATGGACCAAGAGTTTTGAACCGAAAATCAGGAAGTGAACAAAATAAAATAATGGAATTAATAGAATTTAAATCATGATAAGAAACGGCGAGAGAGATGAACGACTAAAAGAGGGAATTTTGAAGGGGGGGGGACTTGGCATTTCATCACAGGATTGGTCAATCGTTCTTCGATTTTATTTACGAAGTCATCTTTCTGATCATTAGAAGAATTTACACAAACACATAAATATAAATAATTTTATTTCCATGTTGTAGGCTAGAAATGTCTTACATCTGTTATAAAAATGTTTTGTTTAGAATGATTTATTTCTTCTTCCTTTTCAAAAATTTTTATTACGTTTTTACATTTTTTAACGTTTTATTATTAATTATCTACCCCTTCGATATAATTTACATGTATTTATTCAAATCCGCTTTATTTCTTTAATATTTTATACTTTATACCACATATTTTGTGAAATTTTGTTCCTTTTAATTTCAATAATGTATTGAATTTTTATGATAGTTGTATTTTGCTTCAATTTTCTACTTCCCTTTTTCCAGTTCCTTCGATTATGTTTCGCACTCATCAATTCACATTCTTTATTAATTTTCTATAGTGTGTTGAAAGGGATAGTTTAGAACAAGGGTTGAATTTTCTGATATATTTACTTCTGAAAAACTCGTGTTGTTTCAAAAGAGATGTAATTCATATTCAGCGATAAAAAATGTTCTTTGTTTAGTCAAAATTGTAAAAGAGAATGCTAGTCTTTTTCTAGTTTGTAAAACATTAAATCTAGTTCCATTCTAGTTTGTAAAACATTAACTCAAGACCTTTATTTCTTTGGGAAATATTTACTCAAAAGTAATGAACTAGACTATCTGGGATATTTTTATTCAAAATCTGAACAAACCCGCAGACAAATCAAAAATAAGGAGGACTGTCCCGGCGACCTAGAAATCCCTTCATTTAAGAAAATCTCTTAAACAAAAGAAAGTATTAATAACACAGAATTAATAAATTTGACATATTACATCAATAATTAAGAAATTAGTTACATGACATGAATTTGAAATGAATAAAATGTTCAATAGAAATCATTAAAGAAAAACTGTTAAATTTTCACAAGAATTGCCGATACTTTACATTAAATACTTTCACGCCCCTTTTTATAATTTAGACTAAGATATTGCATAAAAAATAATAAACCAAACAAGCAAATAATAAATCAAGCATTTTTTATACTTTATGCAATTTCTTAAAGGGAATCCAACATTCATCATAAAATGTTAAAGTTGCTAAAGTAATATTAAATATTGTTTATGGCCCAAAATAAAACATAGAAGGATCATTTGTCTTTATGTCACTGCAAAATTGTGATGTCCCTTATAAAAACAGTCATCCTATTAAAAATTTTAAAAATTGGATGTTAATCTCACAAAACTATATTAATATAAATGATCTCGTAAATCAATTTCAAAAGTCTCTGATGTATAACCAATGTAAAATAAGCTCATGCATATAAACTGAAAGACCTTTTTGTGTTTTTCTTCTTATATAATATTTTAAACAAAAGATCAAACAAGATTTACTTGTTTCACTTCACCCATATTTCGTATTTAACGAACAGACGATGTAATTAATATAAATGAGGTTATGAAGCTGCACAAACAAAATAATTATAGGTTTTTAGTTTGAGCTACATTCAATTGTTCATAAAAGAAGAGCAATGTGTTTCAATGTATTTATTGGAGAACTTATTTAAACTAATGAAGCATTTGAAAAAGCACATGGCGAAAAAAAAAGAATCTCACACTTCGCGTAACATTAAGAGTAATAATAATCCAATTTAATTCAGGATAGATAAATACAGTGAAAGATTGTTTGAGTATTTGAAACACTGTTTGAAATGAAAAGCATCAGTTTTAAAAGTAATTGAAAGTCGATTTTTAAAATTTAAATTCGAGAAAACTGGTTGAAACAAATTAATAAAAAATTGTCATCAAGAATACGAAAATGTGCTGAATTTCAATAGTTGAACTTTTAAGAAAGTGAGGAAAACAATTTATACCACAATCTGTCTTTACAAACTTAAAGCAATCAAATTGAATTAAAGTGTTTAAAAATCACTAAACCTAATTCTGTGAGAATGAATGCAGAGAAGGATATTTTAAATATCCGAAACATCAGATAAAATTATTAGATTTTAATGACAAATGAAACAGTAATTCTTACGAACAGTAATCTTAATGAAATATATTTAATACAATGAGCACATCTCGAAAAAATTCTTTTTTTTTTCTGTCCAATCAGACAACAAAAGTATGAAGGTTTAATTTTTTCAAAATGATAGATTTTTAAATTAAAAACATTATTAATTATTACTGAAGGTATAAAGTTATGAAACGATAAAAAAAATATAAATAGTTAGATTCCTCCTCCCTTTTAACTATTTGAGGCGAGAAAGCACTCATTACTTACGTTCTAAAATTATTTTTTAATGATTATATAAAACAAAAAAAGCTGTGAGTGATAAGAATCTTTAGCTTCTATGTATTATTAAAAAGCTAGTTTTTTTTAAATATGAGATAAAGCAAGAAAGTAATTATAATTTCATTTTTATTCCTGATATTTCCAAAAACTAAAAGTAAGAAAAGTGGAACAACTTAATTGGTATTTGCGAAATTATCAGCTAACTATCAAACCATTTGATTAAAAAACTGGAGTTATCACAGACGAATGGTTTCCAACTTAAAATAGAAAGGATATCATATTTGTTCAAATATCAATATGGATATCTGAAAAAGAAAGATTGTTAGGGTAAAATTAACGATTGAAAATTAGTTTAAAATAATTCGAATTTAGAAGATATGGTTATATTTAGAAAGTAAGCATAAAAATGAAGAAAAATAAGATTTTTTTAATATATAGACTAGTTAGATGGCATAAAGAAGTTATCTTTAAAATTAAGGTCGCATGAGATCACTGTAACGATGAAATCACAGCACGTAATGAAAACTTGTCAGCTTATGTAGCACGAAAGCAGTAACTAATCAGTCGGATGAACTCAAAAAGCAGTATTTATTTAGCTTTGATTTAAATCTGAAAAAAAAAGAAAGAATCGGAGACAAGTTTAAAAAAATAATATTCCCTTGTACGATTTCTGAAGAAATTAAGTTCTGAAATATGGAATGACTTTATTCAAATATGTTTTACTTATTTAATCTTTAACGCGGATGTTTGTATGAAAGATAGGGATTCGTTAACTTGTTATTTAATAAGAACTACTTCAAAAACAGAAATGATGGACATTACAAACAAATCTTTTAAGAAATAGGTCAATCATGTTTAATTCATTTTCATGGAAAGTGACAGTGATACAAATTTATTGCAACACAGTCTATTCACAAATACACACACACACAGACACAAAAAAACTTGTACAAATTAAATGACGTGATATTAATGTCCACAATAGATCTGTTATTCACTTCAAAACAGAATGAGATTATACTTGAATAATTTGACACAAAAAGCGTAAACATTCTATTAGAATCTCCAACTGTCTTCAGCTTTTATCCAAGAATTAATTATTTCATCCAAAAAAAGAAAAGATGAAACCCCTTTCTAACTACAGAACTAATTGATTTACTAGATTATTAAGCAGATGGTAGGCAGCGCAGTTGAGAAATTCTTGCGGTTGCCATATGCTCTTTATTTTAATAAAAAATGAGTATTCATTGCAAATTCAGCCTTGCAGTTTTAAAAATATTTGCTGTCAAAGTTTACAATTTCCTCACCCTCTAAAGTGCATCATAATGTATTAAATTATATATCTCTCAGTTTTGACTTAATATCAAAGAAATAGAATGTATAATTACACATTAAAATTCACTACGCTCAATATTTTTTTATCCAGATTTTCTATTTTATGCCTGTATTTCTGAATATTTTTATTTTCTAATATTTTAAAATATAATCAGCTAGTTTATTACACGATAAAAAGGAATTGTAACAAAAATAAATTTCATAAAATGTTAAATTCGGCAAGGTGTTCTCACCATGCTATCTGAATAGATTTTAGCACATATTTATGACATTTTTAAGATAGATATAGCAATTATTTATTACAGATAAAATAAAATTTTATGGAAATGATAATTCGAAATTTTTGTACAAACGGAAAAAACGTTATCTGCAGGTTCTTTACCAATGTATTTAAGTACCTTTTAGACATTTATTAAACAATTCCACATTTTTAACACATGAAAACGCTCTATATTAAAAAAGTATAAAAAATATTTGCTTCAAGATCCTTTTGGTCATTTCAACAAAAGAAAAGTTAAAATTGATCACAATGTACAGTAACAATTAATAAAGCTTTATCCATTTAAATATACAATTTCTGCTAATTCTATTCCAAAATAAACAGCTTCACCGTATCACAGTTTTAAGTATTGAACTAAAATTAAACATTTAGTATTTACAGAAATAGGTGACAGAAACAGTGGACAGTATTTGAATCTAAGTTTAAGAATGAAAAATATCATTTTCGTTATTTTCAAATACATTTTTTAATTATTAAAATCATGAAAAATAGCTACAAAAACTTCATTAATTATTCCGAATCTGAAAATAATGTTTTATCTGAAGGTACTGCACCCGTAGTGATTAAAATATAAAAATATTTGCTTCAAGATCTATAATAATCCTTACTATAAATAATCCAAGTAAGTCGTTCTATGAAGTATTCAATTTTTACAGAGAATTATGGTTCAACAAGATGTGTGTATATGTAGTGTTGTTTATGTTGTTGTTGTTGCTGCTGACTCTTCAATGCATAAAATTAAAGTTTGTGAATTATTTTATATAGAAACTTATCCAAAAACAAGAAATGTTTTATAGTCATTCTAAATTTCTCTAATAATTATATTTTCTTTTAATAATAGCAAGAAATTATTATTGTTGAAAACTGAAATGCTTCACATAAATGCTATTTGCGAAACTCAAGAGGCATTTTATTGCTTTTTTTACATAAACTAAAAGAAAAAGAATACATTCTGAAGAAAATGTAGAATTTGCTTGATCTGGATTATCTTTTTTACTTGAATATTTATCGATATAATAATAATAAAGATTAATGAGCGGTCAAAAATAATTTCAGTCATATTTTTCGCCAACCAAATCGAGAACATTCAAAAATAAAAATCATTACGAGCAAAGCAGACAGACCAAGATAATATTTTATATGAAAATGCGCAGCAATGCACCGTGATAAATTAATAAATAGTGCGTCAAAATGATGCACGCGAGATAATTCGTCCGTAATCAAACATACAAGAATAGTTATACTAGTAAGACTGTCATTCATCCCTTACTATTTCCTCGCACTATTCTTTACAGCAACCTCATTCCAATCATTAATAAAAAATTTTTAAAAAAATCCGCAAAATAAGAGAAGAAAGAAAAGAGATTCGACTAACAGGTAGCGTTAAATAAAAATAAATTATATTTAAAATAGTTATCCAGCATTTTTTAACACTTTGGTGACCGGCAATTTTACACAGAAACTATGTCATGTCACCGGCTACTTTTTTGTAATTGAATATGAAAGTGAAATGTTCTATATCGCCCTCGGTGTTATAAATTGAAACAGATAATGCAAGTGCAATGACGAGTTAACTCGTCACCAGTCAACAACGTTTGGACATGAAAAGACGAGTTAACTCGTCACCGGTCAGCAAAGTGTTAAGAACAAAGATGACTGTTGTAATACAAATTTGACTTTTGATGATTTTAGAATTAAATGTTGGGGGTTTCGAAACTAAGTAATTTTTCAAAAATAAAAATATTTCAAAGAAAAATTTTCCAGTAGTCATAATCATTTTTAAATGGTCGCAATGTGTCTCAAGAATTAAAAGCTATTCTTTATATTCATCCTGTTTTAATAATTTTTTTTCTTTATAACCTATAATGTTTACTCATTTACATTCTCATAAGGATTATTACGTAAGTCAAAACTGTGTACGTTTAGATACTGCAACTACCGGAGTCTAAAATTAGAAACAAATATTGGTCTTTTTTATAATAATATTCCTTTTGATGACGAGAATATGAGAAACTATTTACGAGCAACCAGTGCATTTTATTTTATTATTCTGAGTTAGAAAACTTGTATAAAATAACCAGAATATATATATTTCCCCTTTCCTTGTATTACATCAAAGTCTCGAACGTGGTGCCTTAAAGTCCTTCAAAATACCGTCAGTCAATTTCTATGGCCTTAAGGATAAGATGAATGCAGTGCACGTTTTCGGAAGATAACCGTAAATGCGATTTTCTGGAGGTATTTCCTTCAAAGCGAAGTCTTTCGCTTTTACTTTCTCTTTTCTTTTTCCTATAACCTCATAATTCATACGAAGCATTTTGTTATTCAACAGCACGTGCTGCATCTTGTGAACACGATTTAGAATGCATTGTATGATACGTTGAAAACAGGTAAGGGCTAAAAAATTCGCTTGAAGGCATGCTTGTGACATTCCACCACAGACTTTTGGTAGAATTTTATACATGCACAAAAATAAATAAATAATAATAATAATAACCGGAAGTTGGTAGATGATATGTAAATAAATTCCAGATATGTAAAGTAATAAGTTCGTCAGATACATTTTTTGGTTATTTTATTTAAAGTCTAATTTTAAGCATCCAAAATTGTATATTTTCAAGATTTTAATGTTTTTTAGTATTTTGCGAAATTAAGTAAACTCGTTATAAAAATATTATAAACAACAATATTTTTAATTATAAGCCAAAGTTTCTCAGTCTGACGCAATAGCTTCCTTAAAGGAAAAATGTAAAATACAGAAAATTGATCATTGAGACAAATATTAAAGAAATTATTTGCTTTAATACAAAAGTATAATACCTTTTTAAAAATACATATATGTACTTAACACCAACGGAAATTTGATACATTTTTTAATAAATGCAAAACACACTGGAAATGGAAAAATCGTTGAAGGCGAAAAATTTGGCCTGAAAAGTTTGTTCTGAGATATATTTGATTCTAAGTATTTCGATATATAATTTGGCTCTAAATGTTTTAAACCTTGATTTAAGCTCGAAAATAAAAAAAAGATACTAGGAAAATTTAAAAATATTCTACACGTGTTCTTGCTCTCTAGATGATATTGAATATAGAAAACCAAATTTATTATAGAAAGGTAATGTTACATAAAAAGTATAGTGCTGGAAATTGTGCATAGTATGATGATTGATTTGTAAGTGCGAGGACCAGTACTGGGCATTTTTGAAAATTTTCAGTTAGCACTTTTATATAAGTGAATAGACTACATCAGCAGCACTAAGATTAGAAATGAACAGCGTGTGTTGAGGTGGAGGTTGAGGCAACAGAAAAAAAAGATAGAAAGAATTGAAAAGCTAAACTATCATACATGGCATAGAAAATTGTTTTAAAGTCAAAGTATTCGGAGTTGATTTATGAAGATGGATTTTTTTTTTCAATATGGTATTTGTTGCGCTATTTTTTTTCCTTAACTAATGTTGAAAAAATACTTATTTAGATAGCTTAAAGAAATGAAGAAGTTACATGCTATGAATTTACAGGAGAGAGCAAAAGTGTTTTCCCTAAACTTATCTTTAGTAAATCTTTATTCAAAATAAATAAATGACTTTGATTACATAAAGATGGTTTTCGGAAAATTCTTCTCATGCCTAGATAAGAGTTACAAGATACCTTCTCGTGCCATTTTTTAACAACACTATGTCACGTAGAGAGCATAGATTGAAGGACCTTTCTTATCATTCGAAGATGAAAGTCCCCCATGGCGCCAAGGAAGCTCCTGCTAAACCCTCGTATTTTTCTTTTATTTGTCACGAGAGGAGGTTCTGTGTACTGGTTAGTAAATAAAACCGATTTAAAGGTTCAGCCCCAACAATAAAGGTTGTATCGGCAGATTTTTCTGACTGTCATCAAGGGCTGAATGCCTACTGTTTTTCACCTATCAAAACACCACCTACTTATCGATATTTTGAACAAATACGAAACATCCTACAGTCTTCCGGCTTAAATATAATTTCTTTTCTCTCCGTGCAGAAAATTGCGAATAATTGAACACTCCTCATAATAAGCCATCGTTATTCCGAACGCCTACTTCCAGATTTACATAACAGCAGCATTCTTTTTTGCCAGGGTTTTATATGCCCTTTTTCAAGGACGTTCAGAAACTACAATCCTCGGTTCATTTTAGCACGCAACTCAGCAAACTGAAACAATATCAAATACCTCAGTTTTATTACTATGAGAACCTAAGTGTTCAGACACTAGAAGGCGAGAGTTGTTTTAATGAAGGATAGAACAAGTTTCGAGATTTGATCTGCTGGAAAATGCTGAATTCATTATTCACCCGTCAGCAGTGACAATAACTATTATAGAAGTGCGGAAGAAAAGTAACTTAAGTTGATAACAATCAATGCTTTTGATTTTGTCTCTTAATAATAATAAAAAACATTGTCCATAGATGTTATAATTACAAAAGTACAATCATGAAATAGAAAAAAAATGAAGAAAAGCACGCCATTCTACAGAAGCATATAATTTAAGACAGTCATTCTCTATTCTTATTTGATTCAAACATGAAAAGGAACGTTTTATAAAAATTGAATAAGAAGTTGAAGGAATAAACATATTTTGTGACTAACTATCTAAAACTTCTTTGCACCATTTAACAAGAATGTATAAATAAATAAAAAAAGTCCTTTTTTTAAATTTTGTTTTTTAAGCTGAAGTGAATTATAATTAATAATCTTCAGGTCCATAAGCGATTGACGCCAAGTCAGAAAAAAAAAACTTAATGATCTAAAAACAGTTTCGAACTACAGACGACGATCGTTCATAATAAGAAAATAATAGGTTGTTCACCGATTTGTCTAGTTACAGCCCCAGAATCATGTAGGCAGAAAGTGTAGGATTCGAAGGACGCTGAACTTATAGCCGAGTACAAAAGTTGAGCAAGAGAAAGATGATCAGTTCGTCAAGTTTAGAGATAATTGCTATACGATTCTTAGGAAAAACCCGGGTATTTTAAGAAGTTTTATATAAGTATTGTTAGAAGTATTAATTTTCTTTGTAAGAAACTCTATCTACCTGTAAGATAAGTAATTTTATGACTGAAATAAGCAGTCAAGATAATTGAAACATAAGATTAGAGAAAGATCGTTCCATTTTCATGAGCCCTGATACTCAATACTCGTAAAACTAAAATGTTTCATAGAAGTCTTAAACTATAGTTGCAATATATATGAAATGATCCACGGATCAACTGACTAATGAATTATTAAGATAATGATATGATACACGATATATAAATCAAATGAATAACAAAATAACGAGGAAACGAAACACCGTTGTTTTTGGTTCTGCGGTACCAACATGGATTTATTTTAATCCTGTAAATGTTGAGCAACACAGATCAAAAGTTTGATTAACCTCGGCTAAAACAATGGACCAGTATCCGAGAAGAAGAAATACACTTTAGAATAAAAAATATTTACGCTTTGTACTACAAATCTATCTCAAAACATTAAGGTATTATAAGTAAAACATCAAATTAATTAATTCTTCATATTTACATAGCCAATTATTCTTTTTGGTTGAACATAGCCCTTCTCGGTGGGGAGGGGGGAGATCTGAAATGTGGGGTGAGAAGTTGTCATAAGAAAAAGCACTTTTATTAGTATTTTTAAAAAGTAGGTTTTATTTATTAATAACATTATGGAAACTGGTTTTTCTTCTTCAATTCCCTACAAAACGGGGGCACTCGTCTGCAATGAAAACTTAAATAAATGAATCAACTAAAAGATAATTAAGTTCTGGAAATATTTTTAAAAATGAATTTTCATCGAGAATGCATTAAAATACAGGTTTTTAAACATTTAATTGATTGGGATTAAAATGCAAAATCAGTTACAAAATTTCATCTCTAAAAGCATATAACAAGCTAAATAAAGGCGCGAAAAATGGATAGTAGAAAGAGTTTTCATATTAGCCGAAACAAGCTGAAAAATTATTTTATACTATTAGTTTATAGCCAGAAAATACACGGGATTAATTTTTTAAACTAATGATTATGCTCAAAATTTTATGCTTTAAGTAGGGTTAATTTTCTCTTTAAAACAATGCTTCAGTTAACAGAAATGTATCCCCCTTTTTCCCTCAGAGACGCTCATTTACTGAAAGCATGGCATTTTAAACACTTTTGTGCAGTAATTTGTGCGCAACGTTGACTGCTAGCTCATTTTTATTCCGAGGAGGATGCTTTGACTCTTCGACGGAATCGGAGCTTAACAAGATTAGTTTCAATTCGATGAATTTCTGCCGAGACTTCTGATTGGATTTAATTTAAGGTTACAATTTTTTTCTTCTAATTTGCAAACCGTATGGATCGAAGAATATTTACGCTTTTCGCTTCGGCAATTAAAATTACAAAAAGCGGGTCACCAAAACCCGACTTAAAACTCTTCAACAAGGTAAAACCCCCAAATTAAAATCTAATCCCTTTTGATAATAGTTATTTAATTGGATACAAAAGATGGTGTTGCTTCAGAGTTAGATTCACGCTGATGCGGAAAAAAGATAAAATACTGTTGAATGTTTAGCATTAGTCATCATCAAAACACCGCAATCTTTTATGGGATGATATGTAAAAAAACTTGAACTTAAAGGATAAACATGAATCAAGAACTCATTTCGGAGTATTTCTACGAAAACAACACATTTTTTGCTGGCGTTTAAGGTCAAACGCTCCGATTTATTATGAGAAAGAATTACAGTGAAATGTCGTTTACATAATTTCCTGTTTTCTTTCTGTATCATCCTTCGCATTTTTAAGAAGAAACTGAAGCAGAATATTAGCTAACTAGATATTTTTTCATATAATTACGATGTTTTCTGTTTATTTAGGAAATAAATATTTTCCTTAAGCAGAGAAATTCATGATACATTTATTTTTAAATTATCTCTTGGAACGAATATTGAAATGAATCAGTTGGTGGAAATTATAAAAAGAGGACGAAAAAAAATCGAATGTTTTCTCAGTATTTTTACTTATTCTTATAAATCACTGACAGAATTCTATGTAAGAAACAAAAATAAAACTTTACATTGTACTTTTAATAATAATAATAATAATAATGAAAAAACCATTCTCAACTTTTAGTTTTACAAGCATATTTCAGAATTCAAACCGTCGTTGATAAAAAACGTTGACATGCATCTTTTTACATAATATTAAACATAAATAAATGTTTTCAACTTCAAACCATTGAGACTATAAGAAACAAAACATAATGAAAAAGATTATAATTAAATTATTTGTTGATGACAAAAGCAAAAGTAAAATATATTAAAATAAATTAAATGGCTTTAAATAAAAGATCATGGCATTATTTCTGAGCCACTAACTTGATTAGAGTCACGATTTCCTAGTTACTGAGTCTGAATTTTAAAATAATTAATCCGTGCGAATTTTAAAATTTCTAGCCCATATCTCAAATTCCAGTAGGAAGTAAGGCTTTACGGAATCTACCTGATTATTGAAACCCGATTAGAAGCAAAGCATACGAATAATAAAAGTCTTGTCATTAAGAGTTTTGTTCCTGCACATAATTAGATAAACATCCTTAAAAACGTTTGAGAATGATAACTTTTTTCATAAAGGTAGAGAAGTTCTAAAATTTGCTCCAAGATAGTCGTCAAGGATAAATCAATCATTTCTTAAATATTGCTCGGGGAACAATTAAAACACAATTTTTCACTGATTTTTTAATGATAAGAATCAATAATTAAATATGGACGACAATCTAATTAACAGTAATCATCGATAGAATTTGCATATTCCAAAATGAAGAAACAACTATCGACAAAAACAGATGAGTGAAAAAACTCATATCGAAATAATTTCTTATGATATTCTCTATGTTTAAGATTTAATATAAGAAATACTAATTAATCTAAAGTTCTGCGAACGCCTGTGTCTCGTCTTACTCTCGTTTTCTTGCGAGAAGAGATAAGAAACACGTAATCAGTTCATTTCCCTTCGGCGAAAGGCTTAGTGTGATGATGAGAATTCCAATCGGACAGAAAGTAATAACTCTTTTTATACGGTCCTTTCACCAGCGTTTGAAAGAAAGAGTAAGATACTTGAATGGAATTAATCAAGTAAGCTACTACATATATTTCTGGTGTATAATATATATTAAAAATAAATATAGAGATTTTCCATTATGTATGTAGATAAACAATTTAAACTTACACAGTTATTTAAATAATAATTAATAAAAAGAACTTTTTAAAATTGTTCTAACATTATCTCGTAAGAAAAAATATCAGTAACTATTAAATTAATAAATCCTAAATATGTTAATATTTTTCATTGAAGCAGAAAATAAAAATGTAAGATTTTAATTATTTTAAAGCGTCTTAATTTTATTATTAAAGATATATATCTATGTATTTTCCTACACGTAAATGCTTATCACGTACCTGAGGCAATATAAAAATTACCTCATTTAAAAATATAATTTCTTCGAAAAAAAACAAGAAAGAAATTAATAGTCCTTTCTTAACTATAAATATTAAATATATCGATATATATTAATATTCTTTGAAACCCCAGCACAAAAATGCAAATTTTATTCATTAGAGTATTAATTTTACGATGCATATCTAGGTACCTATTTATAAGTAAATGCATATCATGCTACATAACAAATATTTTTTATTGAAGCAGAAAATAAAAATGCAAGATTTTAATTATTTTAAAGCGTCATCTTAATTTTATTACTAAAGATATATATTTATGTATTTTCCTATAAGTAAATGCATATCACGTACCTGAGGCAATATAAAAATTATCTCATTTAAAAATATAATTTCTTCGAAAAAAACAAGAAAGAAATTAATAGTCCTTTCTTAACTATCAATATTAAATGTATCGATATATATTAATATTCTTTGAAACCCCAGCATAAAAATACAAATTTTATTTACTAGAGTATTAATTTTACGATGCATATCTAGGTATCTATTTATAAGTAAATGCATATCATGCCACGTAACATCCAACTGTAAAATGGTTTGAGATTTAACATGACACCCCTTTCCCTTCCTTAAGCCCCAAATAGTACCAAAATTAAACCAGAAAGGCACATTTGGTCAGATTTTTGAGGGCCACATCAACATGGTATACTTCAAATTACACGGAAATTTGACTAATCACGTTTTTATATTAAATTCCACACACATAAGCTAGTTTTTAAAGCTCTTTATTATCGTCGTTCTTATGTACACAAATAGAAATGAAAAAAGAATTATGAGCCGTAATAAAAGTATAATATATAATTATGACATTTTACGTTTAATTTACTATAAGTGAAATTAAATAAGAATGGTAGATATATTCTGTAAGGTAGCAAAATAACATGGCTCTTATGTACATTTCGTATTTTAGAAGTGGTATCATAAAGATAATATTCCTTAAAAGAGTACCAAGATAGAATATTCTTGAAGGTTAAAATTAAAATTAGTTTTGATATGAAAAACTTCTCCTAAATTTCTCCATTAGATATCCATACTAGTTCATGTCTTCAAAAAATAACACTAACGTTGAACAAATAGTTTTTTCAAACCGGTGTTAATGACCTGGGATAAAAGCATCGACCTGTCCTCATACTATTTTAGAGCTACAAGTGATTGAGTTTCTATAAAATTAATGTGTTCTAAGGATTATAAAAAAGTCACACTCGAAAGCTTTATTTAATTCCTTTTAATCTCTCACGTCACAATTGCGCCATATATAATTACTAATTCTTGATTCGCTGATGATTCTGTCATCAATAAAATAAACGAAAATGAGCTTAAATACGAATGGTAGGAGGAATCCATATTTACACTATTGAATGACGTAAAAAAGTAATTTAAATAAAAGAAATAATTTTTGAAAAAAAAATCAGAAGATTTGGTGATTTTGAAAGCAATGCTGGATTCTATAAGATCTTGATTCTGAAAAGTGAAGATGCAATTATTTGAACTTTTGTTCACAGAAAGACCACTTGAGTGGAAGTAATCATGAATAGCTTATTGATTCCGTTATCCTTTTCAAATATGTTTTATTGAGAAATGAGAAAAAATTTCAAAAGTAAATTATCAAGTGTTAGAGCATTTATTCAGCGAATAAATGAACTTTTGAAACAAAAGTGCTATTCTGTCTTCTATATTAATTTTCAAATTTTACTTTTCTTCTATATTAATCACATGACTATTAAAAAAATATTTTTATTATTAAGGAATAGTCAGCGTAACGACACATGAAGTAAAAATAATTACTTCTTATATTGATATAAGATTATTTATTCATTGAAATAAGAAAAACCATATAAGTTTACTATATTCGATTTCAAATAGTTTTTAAAATGAGCTTGCTAGTACAATGACATAGCACAATTTACAACCATTCGTTTTCAATTCAATGCAGGATTCTAATTCGATTCCTAAATTTGTATATAGTGGAATCGATGTTAGTAAACGATTGCTTACATAAGCAGAAAACGATTACTCACATAAGCAGATGGAAAAAGAATAAAAAGGAACATGAATATTCATGCTTAGTCGCGACAGTTCTTAAAATACTTTTGGGTAGGAACTGTTGCCAGCTCGAAATGTAGTCAGCGTGAAAAATGATGGAATTTGATCCCATGATGAAATACAAAACATCAAGCCAATCTTAAGGAGTCAAAATTTTACAGGATGCCATCTCGTGAATAATAGCCTAAAAATTTATAAAACATGCTAAGATAGTTATATGTTTATCCACAATTTTTTTAAAGACCAAAGCATCAAAAGATTAGTATGTGGTCTACGAACTTTACTTTGCTGGTCTTCGTATTAGAAGAAAAAAGAAAAAAAAAAATTCTATTTTGGATTGCTTTGAAAGACATGCACGAAAGAACCAAACACGTTACTTTAAAGAATTAAAAACTACTTAAAATATTTTGGCTGGAATGAAAATTGGCAAAACTGCGGAAGAGGAAACACTGCAACTGCGCAACAATGAAATTTTTTTTAACGATTTGCTAAAATCGCAAATATTAGATGCTGCTTGAACTGAAATCTCGGAGAAATTTCGGCTCAGAAAAACAGTTCTGATTTGTGTTGTAACCCTTCCACTTTTCGGGCACTTGTTTGACTGAACAAATTACCTGAGTTCTTTTCAGGGTCACTGAAGAGCATTCAGAGATGATCTTAAAAGGTGAACCGCTTTTGTAATTCTATGAGAAACATGCTTTCTTACAACGCAACTCTAAAATTTAAGGCAAATTATGGAGGAGTGAATTTTTCAATGGCTGGTTTTAAAATAGTTTTCTAGATTATTATCATTGCATTCAAAAACTGGTTTCTCAGCTTTAAAGAGAATTAAAAATTGTTTTTCCAAATGCTTTAATTTTGGATGGATATTCTCTTTTTTTTAATTTAAAAAAAAGCAGAAAGGTAAATTGGCAAATAAATGAACATAATTATAAAAGCAACAAAGTTTGCTATTTGGTAGTAGCAAAGCTAGTACGTATCAAACAACCGAATGAGCAAACACTATAATAAAACTTATATCTGACAATGCAAGAAATTAGTGATAATTTATTATTTTAACAGTTCTATTTTAGGTAGAGTGAAGGTGCAAAGAGAAATAAATAAACATTATATATATATATATATATATATATATATATATATATATATATATATATATATCTTTTAATCTTGAAGTGGTGAAATTTTAACTATCAATTCCTTATGTTATTTAATGTACTACTTCAAGTAAACATGGGTAACTTCGAGGTAAAACAAAATTTTAAAAATATCCATGTTCCAGATACACTTATTTTTAACGAAAATTTTGGATATTTTCGGAAAAAAAATTTATGAACGAATTTAAAGATAAAGATAATGAAGAAGATGGTTGATAGAATATATAGTAGCGATTTAATTTTAAAGACACTATAGCAAACTAAGTATTAAACATTTCGAAGTTGGAAGTCCAAACCAAAAAATTTAATCAACCCTAAGGCTTATCTCCTTAACGTAAAGGTTATTTATCAAAAATCATTTAATTCTCCTTAAATTTACAACAAAGTGAAGTTACAAGTGTTTTGTTTTTCTCGTATACAAAGAGAAAACAATTTAATAGCCAAAAAATTAGAACACAAGATTTTGAGGAATCTCCACCCTTCAGACTTCCCTAAGTCTAAAAAATATTGTTGGAATTGTGCTTGTCTGTGAACATGATAACCCAAAGTAGTTTGTGCTAGAGGCATAACATTTGGCATATGACCTTCAAATCCAATTCGTAGATTTATATCAAATTTTGAATGAAAACCATTAAAAATAAAGCTTTCCAGTAGTCCAAGCGAACGCTTTAATTTCAAAACGTAAATATAAATTATTAAAATTTGTTATACAGGTTGAATATTTAAAATGTCGAGCAGTATTAAATTTTGAATCAAATCCGTCAAAGGTTTGAACATAAGTTGATCGATCAGTACTTTCTCATATATATAACGACGATACTCAAACATGTTAATTGATGAAATTTGATATGTGATCAAATTTCGTTTGAAACGATCAGAAAAAAAATGGATCCAAAATGCATGTTAGATTTTCTGGTACTTGTGTATAAATAGCAAGGTAGCGTCTAATTGTTTAAGATCGCAAGTTTGATTCAATACAAACTCAAAAATCAAGTCATTGATTTTTTGTAACTATTGCCCTCCAGCTCGCAGTTAATACACAAATACCGGTTTTCTTAACACAACTCTCATGTGTGAAAATAAAACTCTGACTGCTCGAGGCGTTCATTGTCTAGCTAAAAGTGTACAATTTTATACGAAGCGAAGGGTATAACAATTCTATTATTGACTATACGAGGATACTTCCGCGAATTTTCTATGTCTTCTTTTTTTAATGACTTCTTGTTTAAATATTCAATCAAAAAAGAAAAGCGTATTATGTGATTGCAACATTTTAATAAGTCCTTTCCCAATTCTAGTTAAAGATGTAAATAAGATATAATGATTAATTAAAAATGGTGAAAAGAAAGCGACCGGTGATAAGTTTAAATTCGAAATTACCTTACTATTTCAACCTCAAGACCTGATTCCACTTCGATTAATATAGGATAATGGAAAAAAATATACAAATGGGGTCTTAACATGTAGGTTTTTCAATTAAAAAAAAGCATTCATTTGAGGTACATAATCAAAAACCTGTTTTTGAAACATCAAAAGTAGCAATTAAGATAAATTTGTGTCATAATTACATGATGCATACAAATGTCCAGTTCCAGGGTCATTATAATAATAAAATTTTATAATCAAGAAATAAAATTCATTTCTTCATCGCAAAAACATTTGTAAGTCACATTATATTTACGAAGCCAGAAATAATAAGAGAGTCACATATTAGTTTCAGACACCCTATGGCTTCTCTTAAGGTTCATTCGTAGTATAACACGTCCGAAGGTAGTGAGCTTAGAAACCTTAGATAATCTGAGATGTTGAATGATGTTTTTAAAAGTACCGGCTATGATTGTTTTATTTTAAGAACAATATAAAAAGCTGTCTAGCCAATTAATTTTTTCCTTTCGCCTTTTTAAATAGCTCTTTTTTAATTAGTTTCGCTATGTACAAATACTACTAACGAAACGCTAATCGCTATTTTGATTGTAGAGATTAGTTGTGCACGTAAATGAAATATCTTTACAATTAATTGGTTTCGAAGAAGTTACCTTATATTGCGTTTTTTATCGAACTCTTCATTCGCGGCATCTTTCTGCGCTATTAAAAGAAGATACAATTTTCTTACTTTTAATTCACGTATATTAAAAAAAAAAAATCAATTAAATGAATAAAAAACAGCAAAAAATTTTAAATAGATATTTCAATTGCAATTACCAAAAAAAAAAGTAAGAAAGTAAACTGAACATGTTTTAGAAATTTTATCTGTGAAGATACAACAATCGAAATATATTATTGCAATTGTTGTCTTATTTTTGGATGGATAAAAATTGCATAGATCTTTTTACTGGAATTAGACGATGTTTTTTTTCTCTAGCTTTAATAATAAATTTAAGAAATATTAATGATTAAAACATTATAGAATGTTGCTTTCTAACCAAGTATCAATTACATGCAACTTTTAACAAAAGCTAGAAATATACTTTATAATATTGTTTTTTAATTTTATGTTACAACATAATTATTTTAATTAGTTTAAGCATATTAAGTTTATATTAATAAATTGAAATATAAATATTTCATATTTTTTATAATAATACCTTGATTATTAAAATTCGGAGAATTTCTTAGTTTCCTAAATTTTTAAGGTGGCAATTGCAAGACACATCAATTTAAAGCAAATATTTCAGGTGAATTTTCAAAGAATACTGAATGGCAATAAATTTTTGGAAGCTTTTGCATGAACACTTGTCCAAAAACGACACTAATATTACTACTTATTTGGGGAATAAATCAGGCAAAAATTTCGGGAAATCAGACGGAAAGAGAGAGGCTTCTTATTCTCTTACCACTTTAACTACTGCAAGCTGCGATTTCACCGATTCCAAGAAATCCTTTAACTACCAACTTATGAATAATACAGCTGATTAACTTCAAGGTGATAAACAGATTTACTTACACTACGTAAGAAACCAAACATAATAACCTAAAATAGCAATAAAAAATTACATCGATCAAAGGAACATTTTACCATATCACCAAGTTTGCGTTGAAGTTTATATTGTTATTCCTAAGCTAGTTATAGGAGTAAACAGTGTTATTCTAGATTTAATGGCGTATTCCAGTTACTTTATACAAATGAGAATATTCGAGAGCATAAAAGGGTTAGCTGAACAAAGGAATTCAATGCACCTGAGGTTAAATAAATAGTTTATAATTCATAGAAAACTTGTAGCTGATAAAGCTGGTTTGGTAGGTACAGATTGTCCAGTGCAGTCTAGATAATTTGCATAAAGTGCTATAAACAGTCTAAAAAGAACGATTAACAGTGTGATTAATTCGAATCTTGGTTGAAAAGCTAGAATTTTAATAGTGCAAGAATAATAAAACTAAAAAAAAATTAAAGATCATGTAGAGATAATGCTAAAAAGGCTCTTAATTTTAAAAAAAATGCTGACATTTTTATAAATATTATTATTAATTTATCAAAATTTTACATAATAGTTTAATATTTAAGTATTATCTTTTGAATTCATGGAAAACTTAAAGCTGATTAAAGCGGGTTTAGTAGGTACAAATTATCATACTCTGCAGTAGAAGTAATCTGTATATTCTAAAGTTAGCTTCGAAATATTTCTAAAATTCTACCCGCCTTACCCCCAATTTCATAGACTTTGGCCTTCAAATAAAAAATCTTAATTTTCTCCATTAGATATCAATTAAATAATTATAATTACTATATTAATTATAAACACTACAATTGTGATCTAGAATAATTATGAGTAAGTCTTGCAGGTTTACAATTATTTAGATTATAATATAAACAATCAAAAATTCATATAATTATAAAAATAAATTAAGCATCACGTCCTATAAGAAGGGAGTTGGCTACAGAATTGTATTATCTTAACACCTTGTAGGCTAATAGTTTTTCGTTAAACATCTTTGTCGCACTTCAGATGTAGCTGCATTAAAACACAAAGCTAAATTTCTGCCCTTTAACGCCTATTGGAAAAAATCTTGAAAAAATACGAGGCTTTTCAAATAACAGTTAATGATATAATCGATATACTGGTAAAAAAATTAATTAATGAACTAAAATATGAAAGATTTCTCAGATATTACATAAAATGGAAATAGTTCAATAGGAATTATAATATTGGAAAAAATAGAAGGTAATATAAATGTTTAATAAAATAAAGTTTAATTCCCGAAAACTAAATAAGATTTCGCTGCAAAAAATAAAGGCAATGTCGACTGTATATTTTTAAAAATTCCATACATTCTTCTCTTTTTTTCTCTCGTTCTTTCGTTTTTAGTTTTCAAAGAGATTTACTATAAAATAAACATTCTAAAATCTTCTGATAAATGCAACTCCTAGCTTACTAGGTATAATTTACAAAGTCATACATGCAATTGGGCTCACTCTAATCGTAGTTCAGTAACTAAGATCTAAACCGCAAGATATAAGTTTACATGTATTTCCTGTCGGGAAAATGCTATAAATAAATTAAAGAATTATGTATTGTTTGAATCGAATAAATAAATTATTTGATAAAAATTATTAGATAATTTCAATGACCACCTATAGAAATATCTGTCAACCAGTGAGTACAACTCACTCAAAGTGGTCGTTAATTGGCTTAAATAATGAAATTCAAAGTATCGTATTTATATAAATTTTTGCCGCAAAAAAGTTGAATTTTTTTGTTTTACTTGTTAGTATGCCAACAATATTTGACTATATAGGGCTAAAAGATTTAATGACTAACTACAAGGAATATCTTTTTACGTTATTTACAGCATTTTCCCAGCTGTAAGTTTATGCATATCTCTAACGTTTTAGAAATTAGCAATTATTCCATGATTAAAGAGGATACTCTGTCCAAAACTATCTGCATCAGCTCAAAATGATAATAATTCTGGCATTTCCCATGAATAAATGTTTTTACAAAAAAGATTACAAAATCAAAAGCTTTTTATGAAATAATTGCGGAAGTTTATTTTAATTAAATTATCATGAATAAATAAACCTTTTAAGGAAAATGTGGATTAAAAAAAAAGATTTTCAGTAAGTTCACTTCAAAAAAAAATTAATCAAAGTGAGGAAGGAAATCAATATCTGCTTTGATTTAGAAACATAAAAAAAGATATCAGAATGAATGTCAGGAAAGTTCGTTGCCTTTCATTGCAGAAATTCTCATAACCATAAACGTATTTCCACAGCTGAAAATGAGAGAAATGAGGGATATAATTACAAGTTATTACACGCTGGGGTGATGATCTAATTGTCCCCATAAATAAAGCAGATGAATGCCATCGTCTATTGTCTGATTTCGTAAGAAAAAGAATAACCCAGATAGAAGAAAGGTCCTCTTTCGAAATGGAGAGCCTGTCCGCATGCTGTGCTGCGATTTTAACTCAGCAGTTTTCTTCATCTGGATTTCGTCACTGCTCAAACATAGATAAATTGTGGAAAAGAAGGGTGTACGGATTTCTCTAATTACAAACACTGCAAAGTGACGACCCACTCTTGCTATTGAACTGAAATATAAGAGACTCCTTCAGGCTAAAACAACAAAAACCGAAAATAATACACGCCTACAAAGTGCATCTAATTGACCTCAGAAGCGTGGATTGCGGTAACTTGTTTCAGCTGAACTTGAAAATAATGGAGGAAGAATCAATGAAACGATTTTAAGTAATCAGTAGGTAAATACACACATTAAAAAATTTGTAAATGCTCAGCACATTATTTATATCTAAAAAAAGTGATAATGAATGAATTAAAACGCATTAAAAATTAGGAATTAAATAATTGCTGTTGATCTCTTATAGTGGGAATATATCCTATTGAATGGCACTTTACAATGTCTGTAATTTCGGCAGAAATAAAATATTAACTATATATTTTTCCTTATATACATAATAACAAAAAATCTGTTAAATATAAGGAGAAAAAATAATTTATAGCTTTTTTGTCGAATGAGAGTAAAGGTAACCTTTTCCAGCCACATTTCATTAAATTATTTTATAATAAGAATTTAAATACTAATTAAAATAAGATTTTTGAAGAAAATTTTTTTACGACACAAAAAGCGGACAGAGAAGGTAAAATATTCATTCTTTTAAATCTGAGATCTTTTACAATTCATCAGCTATAATATATAATGGCTACGTTTCACATCACTTAGGGTTTTTATTTTTTCTCAACCGTGTATGTCGCTAGGATTTCTACAGTAGCTTCAAATAAAATCACTCCTTAACTTTATGCAAATATACAAAAAAATTAACAAATTGTCATTTTTATTTCCTAATTGGGTGATTGATTAATCAATTTCCTCCCGAAATTCTGTAATTTTATGTTCTGTGTCTCAAAGGGTTAAAGAAAAATCTAAACACTATGTGTGATAATTAATTCAATTCCATACTTTCTATTTGATAATTGTCTATCTCATAATTGATTTTTTTTATTGTTTAAAAGTGATGATGAATAGACACATTGTTTATTTCGTAAAAAAACTCAAGTTAAAACATTTATGCTATAGCAAAAATAGAGCTACATAAAAGTACAGTGATACATGAATAAACATATCATCCCCATAATTTTACCGTAAGTTGATGTTAATTTATAAGATTTTTTTTGTATCTGCTCCTGTTTTCAAACGCTTAACTATTGTCAAAGCTTGTTTGACATATTTATAGACGATTTTGTAATATCTTGCATTAAATTTAATAGCTCTGTGCTATTTCATATTTGAAAACCCTATTGTCTGTAGATAATAATGGGCCATTTTGAGAGTCTTTAAGAAAATGAAAGGCCTAGAAAGAAACATTTTCCCTGTCTACTGTATCAAAAAGCTTAATTTTATATATTTTAGCCCTTTGACTGCCTTCACACTTAAGGCTTTAATAGAAAATTTAAAAAAAAATAATAATAACAATTTTCTACATAAATGAGGCTGGCAATCTCATTTGTTTTTATCGTCAACGCAAAGAATGTCCTACAAATAACCAAAAGACCGGTTCTCTGCTTTGCATTTTGGCTGCTTCAATCGCATCTTCGCATTTTAGCTCTTTGCAAAGCTAAAAAAAAAAGAAAAAAAAAAGAAGCTCAGTTTCCAAGTGAAAAGTGGTGCTTTCTGTTAGAAATAGATCCGAACTAATCAAATAGTCTGGTAGAAGACAAACAAAGGTATCCAGTTTTGTGTTTTCAAATATTCGACACTACATATCTGTGCACATAAAAATTTTCTGAACGAAGATATAAATTTACAAGCTAAATCTGATGTTGATTTGAAGCCGAATTTTAAATTAGAAGTGCAATAAATGCAATGCTCTGAAAACGGTAGCATTGCTCATAATACTGAACCAATGAGAATAGTTTTATGTTTGGATTTTTCTAGTAATAATATAATTAATATTGACTGTTATATCAATTATTTATATCATTATTTAAAATTTCCCCGATTCGGAAATATTATTTTTGGTTTTCGAACAGTTTACATGATTATTATGAAGGATTTGCTTGGTTCTTCCATTTGAAAGGTTTGACATCTAATCAGTTAAGTATTAACAAATTATTTCGATTTTAGTGCTAATGCTCCAATAAGGAATTTGGGAATAAGGAAATTTGGATAATAGGAAACTCTCATCATCACCACAAAAACATTTAATATAAGATTAAATTAATCGACTTAATTTTAATCTTCGCGTCAGCTTTCCTATACATAAGAGGAGAAAGCAGATATTTCCTTTCTCTGATATCTAATCCTAATTAACCTAATTTTCTTTTATTTGAATATTAATAACTTGATTTGCGAAGCTTAAACAACTCACTATTTATCGAGTTGAATACCGATCCCTTTCCTTTTCTTCGTAGCATTTAATGTTCCAATATTAAAAATCAATGAAAATGAATTACTTGAATGACTCACAATATTTTTCAGCACCCATGGAAATATACAATTATATATATCAAGATCCCTTTTTTAAAAAATAGAGAAAATATACTTCTACACTTTTTTGGAAAATATACGCTATAAAGAAAACAAAAAAATCTGAATACTATAATATATTTTTGATTTTCCATGATTAATCCATCGTTCCTCAATAGAAATCTTTTTGGTTGCAATAAATTTGTCCTAAGTTGTCAGTTATGAAACAAAATTGTAAAACCTTACCGAAATGTTGAAAAATATTGGATCTTTCTTAGCGAGTTGGCATTTATATCAATGTTTTCAAATACCAAAATACACATCTATTTTCTTTCTAAAAAGAATTTCCATGCCTTTTTGTAAGCTGTTTTTGTCTATCGTTTCCTTTTCCAAATTAAGCTATTAATCTCCTCTTTAATATGTTTGGGCAGAAAATACATTTTACAGATTTTCTCCTAATTAAACACTACCCGCTTCACTCAGAATTTTTTCAGATTAATAGCATAAATTAACAACTTTATTCCATAAAATAAATGGCATGATTAAATTAATCCATTTCTGTAGAAGGTAAAATAATAAAAATATATAATTTGTTCCTGAGAACAGAATTCAATCGGAGGACATTTAATTTAAAGCCATGTTTGCAAATGAGAATGAAAAAAAAAAATGTTTATATTTTTTTCCGAGAACTACATTTAATTTAAGAACATTAAATACAAAGTGCGTTGCGTCGTCCATCCTTGCACACTATTTGCTATGAGAAGTAAAAAACAAAAATGCCAGTAATTGCTTCTGAGAACGACATTTAATTGAAGGGCAATTGATTTAACGTTAAGTGTGCTTCATTGTTCATCCTTGTAAGTCGTAAGCAGGTAATAAATGGCATCGTAACTGATTACTACTGTCTAAGCGATTTACTTGCTTCAGTCACAAAGATAATTTTTTTACCAGAGTACCCATGCTGAGTAGCAAAATCACGTTCAAAAGCCTTAAAGACGTGACTGTATCTATCTTTCTAGTTTCAGTGGTTATTGGAAAGTATCCTAAGCAATAAATACTCTGTCTAGCATGTGAAGATACTTTATATGATTTATTTTGCAAAGTTGGGATTTTATGAGGTATTGCCAAAAAATTGTCATTCATAAATTAGTAAAATTAGCATAAATATTCCAAAAATGTTTCCGTTCTCAGTTGTCTTTAGCGCATTATTCTATTCATTTATATTTCTTTCTTTTTTTTTCTTCTTTCTTTTTACTTTTCTAATTTAGATTGTCTTAGACGTGAATCATCATGAATAAAAATAAAAGCATCTTGTTTTTAATTCAAAAAATGTACTTGATTATTGAAGCGAGTTTTACCTTTTCGAATCCATGTAGAAATGAAACGAAAAAAAAGTTTTAATAACAGTTTACTTTTTGAAGAAATTTAGATAATTTCTATTTTGTAAAAACATCCATTGATAAACATTTCAGTATGAATCAGATGATCCTTTGAAAATATGTAATAAAAAATAATCAAAAGTAAATTTTATTTCAACATTTACATTTTCGAAAAATTCGAAACAAACATTTAAAAAAAACAAATTATTGATAAGTTTAAATGAAATAAATAATTTAAATTTATATACATACTATTTATAGCAACGGGAGTTATTTTTAAAAATTGTTTCAATGTTTTTTTAATTGGTTACAATGACTGCATTCGTTATCTATAGAAAAATAAAAATAGATTTTACAATGAAATGAAATTTATTTTTTTGTTAGATTCTTTGATTTCGCTTAGATGTTTGTGATACGAAATAATATTTGTTAAAACACATTCAACTGTATTTTGAAACTTCATTAAAAGAGATAATTAAGTTCATTCTTTTTCAAAAGAAAGTTATGCAAAGCAACAAGTAGCGGTGTTAACACCTAATTAGTAGCGACCTTGTTGCAAAATAAAGAATACTGACAAATCAAATGTAAATATACTGCATAGCCTACCATGCAGAAAGATAGAAAGAAAAAAGCAAGATCACTGATAAAAGCAAAGCATTAAGTAAAGAAAAAGAGCTTACGCGGTAAAAAAAAAGCAATCTTTTCAAAACAATTACTTTGAATCATATATACATATACCAGAAAACAGAACAAAAATACTTTATGGTTTACTATGGTGAGACTTCAAATTAAAGGGTGTAATGAGAAAATTATGAAAGGAACTTTAACTTACAGACAACAATTTCATTTTAATAAGTTAGTGTAGTCTTTAAAATTAATAGCGGCTTCAGACATTGAATCCAAACTATGGAAATAGAGGATGAAAATTAAGACAATAAAATCCTCAATTGAATGGAATTCAACAAGGGGCAGAATTTATTTATGATCTTGAAGTTCTTTCAATCTTTTTAAGATCTTGAGATTCTTTCCTCTTATCTAATAAGCCAGCTCAATTAAGTTTTTAAATATGAACGTATGTTACATTTAAAATTTGCAACATAATTTGAAGTGTAAAATCCATTTAAATATTAATCATAAATGCAATTTAAAGAACTCAAAATTTCACAGATTTTTTTGTCTCGATAAGCTAAGTCTACGATTTACTACAAGATTAAATTTTATTAAATACTTTGAGCAGATGAAACTTCTTTAAAAGCGATAATACCATTTTGTTGCTTGAAGGTAAACAAGTTTTTTTTCTTCTTAAAACTTAATAACAACTCACTGTTCCAAAAGGATATACACCTATTTACTATATTCTTAATTCATAATAAAACCTATTATTTTAAAATGAAAAAAAAAAGAATACCTTATTATTTTAAACTTTTTCATACATTTCATATGCTGAGAATATCAGTATCAAGCATATTTTATTGCTCAAAATTTATTCAAAAAATTAATAACTCAAAACTTTTAAAACGATAAAAACAAAAGGAATGTAAACAGAAATCGAATTAATTAATTTAAAAATGCATCTTGAGAAAGACGCAACGGTTCAAAAAATTAATAAATAAATAAGAAGAAAAAGACTTACACATTTGACAGCAATGGGTCACCATGTAGAATGGAGTAAATGTATTAAGAGCTCATGTTAGGTAAGGAAACGGAACACGTAAATTTACACAAGCGCGTTTCAGTTTAACTCCGTTATCAGTCGCATCACCCACCACATGAGCAGTTCCGATCATTTGCTTCACTCGAGTAAAGCCAGTTTTGGAAGTCCGAGCTAAAATGAAAGTCCCTAGTACTTCTGGATTCCTGCGGCGTTTTCCCTAGCGGCAGGGAAAAATTCCTAAAACGTTCCCCTCGCTTTTCGGTTTTCGAGTAAACGAAACAGGTGAGCATGAAACGTCAAAGCATAAGGGTGGATTAATTTAGGAAGATTATTCTTGTGCTCTAAGTGAATAAGGATATAGGAAATAATAAGTGCTTTCCATTATCTATATCATGATAAAATTAAAAGATGAAGGATTTAACAAAATGGAATGCTTTATGTTTAGTTCAAAAACATTCAGATAAATTTTATATTATCTCTTGCTTACAGCACAATAATTCGTTTTAGGCAAACAATAACGGGATAAAAAAACATCGATAAATTTAATTAAACATAAAAATAATACGTAAAAAAATGTATAAAAACACTATCGAACATGATTAAAAATTTTTTAAAAAAAAGCTCTTAAGCATTTGTCATTTCAAAAGAAATAACACTTATTAAATTAAAAATAATCAAAAGATAATCATTATCAAAGCATTTTTAAAACACTTGTGATTTTTATAAATACCATGGTAAAACAAATAATTTCGAAAGAAGGGGGAGGGGGGATGCTGAAAATTTTCCAAACGATATTCACAGAAACTTTTCAAAAAATGTCGTAGGTGCAGTTAATAGCAACTCGAAAAAATATAATTCAGTATAATATAATTCGAAAAAAAATTAATAATTCAGAACTGAAGAGTCTGCCAAATTAAGAACAAAAAATGACAAAACATCCTGTGTTGAATGATTTTTTCTTCTTCTGGTAACTTATTTAGATAGAATCAAAACTTCATTTTAACGTTTTCCAGGATTTAAATTTTATAAAAAAGATGAAAGCCGAAAAAATCGGATCAAGTAATAAAACCAGATTCTCGAGAATTATAAACTTTCCTGAAAGTAAAATTGATACTTCAAAAATACATCAACTTATTTTTTAAAAATTAAACTGTAATATTTATTCAATTCATTTTAATATGTGCTTACAGATGATGCTTTGATAAATATCCAACAACTAAGCCATACGCCTTCACTTATCTGTTCTATTTTTATTTAATTTACTAAGGAAATATTTTTTCTCCTAACCATTCCGATATTTTACCGATAATAATTACATTTTCTTTAATTTTGAAAGAATTGCTATTCACAATTGACCTCGAATAGTTTAATATCTTACAAGAAATGAATAAAGAAATTATGAATTAGTTCAACCCCTTATTGGTCAGATTACTTATCACCAATTTTCGATCCCCAAAAAGTACTTTAAGGGGTTGAAATACTGAAAATTAGTATGTTATATTCTGTATTCGAAATTACATATTATGTATCTATTTTTGTAACAGTTTTATGCAGCTTTCGAGTGTCACAAGGATAGCTGAAAAATAAAACCTAAAATATCTAAACTTGTTTAGCCCCTCCCATTTCATCCAATTAGAAAAGTGTTGTATAAAGAAATGACTCTGTTAAAATGCAGTCCAGTAATAGTATCAACACTACGCATTCCTTTTAAATTGTAATTAAGTTCAGACCTGAGAACCGAGCAATCGTCAGCGCTTCTGGTGATAATATTGATTATGCCAGCGGAAGTTCCCATATGCACACTACCACCACCCCACCACCACCAACAACAAAAAAAAAAGATCTTTATAGTCTTTGTATCCGTCTTAAAGGAATTGAGGGGACAGGTTTGGAAGAAAAAACTTCCGAATGAACCTACTTCCACGGCAAAAATAAAAATTATTAACAAATTTTATTATAAAATTTATTTAATGACAGATTTCAGTTTAAGATCTCTTTTTAAATCTCATAAATTGAGTATTTCCGTATTATTCCTTCCCATTTAAATTTTCAACTTTTATGATTCGCATTGTATTGAAATAACTTTTTTCTAGGAATTTTGCAATATGTAAAAACAACAACAGCAAAAAGAAATATAAGAAAGCAAAAGATTAAAAAGAATGTAAAAATAAATACGGAGATTCTTTCTATAAAACAAATGCTGAAGCTCTTAATAATTTCTAGATTAAACTTTTCAAAAACAAATGAAAATTTAGTTCAAAATTCATAAATTGCAACTAACAAAAATTGCACTGATGCTATTTTGGTCGCGATGAAATCAATAAGAATTTTTTAAAATCAGTCTGCAGTTTACGAAATGTATTGAAATAAATTTTTATTACATAAGCTTACGTCAATTTAAATGTGAATTTCCCCCCATCTTATTATCATGAAAACTCCACTAAATATAAAGAATATTTATGAAATGTTTATATATATATATAATTTAACACCTTACACACAAAAATAAATCCGATCCATAATTAGTCCCCTAACACAAAGTCTTGTTTATTGTTCCGAAAAATAAATATACACAAATGTTTTAAGTTGAATTGCTTTGAAAAATTAATCTACATCATTTTATAATTCTAATGGTTTTTTAACAATCAAAATTAAAACAAATAAACAAAACATCAAAATGATTCGAATGGTGAGTGAGAGACACCATCCGAGTTCAAAGGGTAAAACTACTGATGAGTAAATTGAACTAAAAATAAAAAATGAAAATTTGAAGACATTGAAGTTGTTAAAATCAACAATTCTGTTTATATAGCATAGATATATAAACAGAGTATCAATATTTTTGACAAACTCATTTTGGCGAAATTTTAAACATAAGAAAATTTAAAGATGAAAAGTTAAAATAACTGACAGTTTAGAATTATGTATTTTTTGAAATCTGACAACATTGATCGTATTGATATATTTCAAATAATAAAAAAGATAAGAGAATTCTACTTATTTTACAGTTCTATAAAAAAAACAACGTATTTAAGTTACTAGACTTATACATTGAATTTTCTGAAGACGTAAGAACATAAAATTTCCCCCCTTTATTTAAAATTATTATTAAATACAAAAAATCAAGAATTCTAATATAAACGTTTTACCAATTCCATTTTCACAAATTTATCATTCATGGATTAGAATTTTTTTCTTGATATTTTCTAAATTTTCTGTCAATGTATTAAAAAAAGAGTATAATCATGTACAGCTTTCCATCCATAAAAAAATAAATAAAAGCATTTTCATTATGGATAAATTTTACAGCACTATTTCCAAGATAGGAGAAAAATAAATTGTATTTTCATTAAAAACAACAAAGTCGACTAATTTAACACACCCAATTTCTTGAGCTGTTTATAAAATGATTTTACATCAAATTTAGACATTTTGGGGTTCAAAGTTATGGTAGGGAATTTCACGGAAAATAAATTTTCCCTCTTCCTTCAACTCCGTTCCATTTAAATAACCTCGGCCACCGTTAAACACGACGTGACATGAGAAGGGGGGGAGGGGGTCATTTCTTTCTCAATGAACACCTGCATATTTCTTTTTTTTTCTTCACGTTTTTTTTTCTGTGTGCAGGAAATAAAAGGTTTGAGGGAAAGGCTGAGAAAAGAGTACTAGAGGACGGTTCTGTTAGCATTTTTCCAACTCCTCGGGTCATAACAACAAGAAAGAAATATGATATATAAAAGAATTTTCTTAGTAAAAAAAAGAAAGAAAAACTTAAAAACTTTTGATGCTGTGAATATAAAACTTGAAAATGCTTTGTTATTTGAATAATAGACAAATTTAGTTGAAAGGTAATATACAAGAAATTTTCTTTTAAACAGACAATAAGAATTATAAATTTAGAGATTATATATAATTCAGCTGTTTAAAATAATATTTAAAAAGATTATCAAAAAGAGATAAAAGAAAAAAAAAGGAACATTCCTTTCGGAAAATATTAGAAAGACATTAATTTCAATTTGGAATTAAAACACTGCTAGCAAAATAAAATTCATCATTGCGTCGTATGATAACCATGCTCTCGCATTATATTTGCTATTAATTTAATTTGACAAATCACAACAAATAAATGAACATTGTTTCTTTTTACTCCCTTTCTGGTTGAAAAAAAAATTCTTAACCAGATGCAAATCTGTTTTAGTGTTGTAAGTATATTTTCTTTTATGCTCCATTTCATTTTCAAACATAAAAATAAAAATGTATAAAATCTTCAAGAAAAATGAGTAGAAAATCTTTAAAATTAATTAATAAAAAATAAAAATTACATAAAAAATTCAAATTGTTTAAAGAAATCATAGGTAATTAAATAAAAAAACACAGAATCATGAAAATGAAACAAAATTTTTAAAACTTAATCTGCTTATATTATAATAAGCAAACTTATCAAGTCTCAAACCTTTTAGTTGCTTAAAAAACGACAAATAAAAAAATATTAGAAGCAATTTATGGCATAACATCAAGTCTTGAATGCTCAAAAGCAAGCAGCGATATATGTGTATTCGAGACAACTAAGCGAACTTAAATTTTCGTGTTCTGGTGTATAATTTAAAGCAAATAATTTACAATGTCAATAAATTAAGGTAAGTTTAAAATAAAAGAATACAGTACGAGCATTTTAAATCGATTGAGAGTTATATTGAAACATTGATGAAACGCAGACAAACCATTTAAATTAAAGTTATTAAATAAAAGATGATATGGTATGAGAAAGATACACGATGATGATAGAAAGATAAGCTATAATATATAATTACAAAAAAAAGCTGCAAAAGCGAATACATACGGGAAAGAAATGACACAATTGGTAGAAGAACGCACGCTGACGAGCATTTCCTTGCTACATGTAACAATCAAGGCAGTCGTCACTCTTAAATAATGCCTCAACCAATTCACTCTTAAGTCATAATGCAGTTTGAATGAAGCATCTCAAAAACTTCACAGTCTATTCTTCAAAGACGGACCACGATGGATTCCACCGAGCGAGAGTCACGAATTCTTCACGACAGCAAGGGAAAAAAGAAAAGAATGCTATGCAAAATTTTTCTTTCATGTTTAATGTTGCAGAAAATTCTTCCTTAAAAGACCAGAACCGTAAACTGTTATATAATTGTTCAGAAGTGTTTGACTCGCCGCTTATAACGTTTGGTTTGTATATAATATAATGGATGCATGGGTCAGTAACTTCCGTTTCCAAAATACCAAAGTAATCTCAGCTGCAGGTAAACGCAGGGGTGTGTCTCTTTCAGCTGCATGATGTCATTATTCAGTTTCATAAAATCAGCCTTGACTTTTTCAAATGGGTAGCCAACGAGGTTGGATTTGAAAGCAAGAAAACGCTGCAGTGTTCGAAATTTGAATGAATAAGTTCCCGAAAGTTTAATTTTTTTATTTATTTAAATAAAAAATATCATTCATTTTTAAATTGAAAATCAATGAATATAATATGAATTGAATCGTGAGATAATGTATTCAATTCTCATAGTAATTTATGAAATGTAGGCAGTTTCAAAATAAAACTGGTCACCTTTAGCTCCCAGATTGTTCCAAGGGTAAACTGATTGTATTTACTTTCAATTGAATCCAAACATTTTTTTTCATTTGCTGAGTCTGGGAGACTGTCAAGGTTTTATTTTGAGATATCGCTTGAAATAGGGGTCATTTAAAACAAAAATTGGTGTAATTGGTTCTGTTGGAGCTCTGTAAAGTTATATCTCCATAGAGAATATACCGTGAAGAATGGTTTTTAAGATTTCTGTCAAAAGAAGAGAGGCATGCAACCTTTGATGACATAGCTAGGAGGTCATGAATTTCAATTTAAAATTTAAAAAAAATGTTCGAAATTATTCAGTTGTTTGGGTTAGAAACCAATTATTTTACCAATTGTTTTACCCTTGGTTTATACCAATTATTTTAAATACCGGGTTTACATAAAATAACTTTTTCTGTTTGGAAGCATCTGCAACAAAAACAAATGAATAGAATGAAACTACATTTCCTATGAAGGTTCATTGACAGATTTCTAGCTATGTAGAATTAACGGCTGTCGAGAATATATAGGCTGAGAAAGGGCACAAGCAGGTCATTAAAAAAGTTATTCAGATAATAAATAAGTTTGTAAAGAATGCAAATTATATGAATGATAAAATATAATTATAATATTAATCAAAGGGAGTTGTTTTATGCCATTTTGTACATAGATTCTAACTGAATTTGGATTTGAGCCGCATTAATGCCTTAAAAAACTCACTCATCCGACTGAGCCAAAACTGCCTATTTTAGAACGATTTCAGATAATGAGATATGGTAATGTATTATGGAAGCTGTTTATGCAATCAGAAATAATAAGTAAAATATTTTTATAATTAACAAAAAATGATACAAAAATCGGCCCCACTTAAAAATGACATTAGATTTTAAATTATTTTCAGTATCTGAAATACACTAGAAAGTGTTTGACTGTCTTGGGGCGTAAACCTATTTTTACAGATGACATTTTTATAGCACTAAAATGCAAGAACTGTTTCTCTCTCTCTCTCTCTTTTTCTTTTTCCAAATTTTTGTATGTTTTTCCTAACTTACAAAGGTACTTTTTTTCTTATATTGATGTAGAGAGCGAAGGGGAGAGCTAAGTGGCCCTGGGCGCCTCCGAGAGGACACTGAGACGACAAAATGTTACAGCGATTATTGCGTTGTTGAGAGGTACAGGAGGGAGCAACCCCGTGTTTTCATTTCCTTCGTAACATTACGGATTTCAGACTGAAGATCATAGCTCTACTGTTATATTATGATTACGATCTACGAATTGCAGAGTTGCTTAACAATGTATGCAATACGTCATTTGTTGTGCAAATGCATAGGTGATAAAATATATATAACTATGAAAGAGCCTTTCTAAGAAAAAGTTTTCAGGAAGAACTATTATGAAGGTCACTTATAAATAATATTTGTTTTTCAAATAGAAACGGCTTTTATTTCAAAATGTTGTAGTACAATTGTTTTATTTACATTTGTTAACTGGATAAATAATGCCATCATCTGAAAGATACAAATATCTCAATGTAAGAATGAGTGTCGAGATGAAAAGAATATAACTTTAGAAATAGAGTTTCTGCTAAACTACTAAAACAAAATTGTATCATTGAAATAGAATCATCAAAAAGAATTCATTTCAGTACAAAGATATTCTAATTTATATTGTATAATTACAAAAAAATTTAAAAATTCATTCAAATCATAAATTGAGAATTCTAGAATTATATCATTGAAATAGAAGTATAAAAAAAACCCATTAATTTTAATACAAGAAAATATCAATTTATATTTCGAACAATTTTTTCCGATAGAAAAATTATCAGGTTTTAGTTTTCTTAAATGAAATAAAGAAATGATGAAAATTCAAAGAACATAGCGAAAAGAAAGAGAAAAAAAAACCTCCTTTGTTTGTGTTCACACAATCCGAATTTCTTCAAATAAGTGATTTCACGGAAGTAAAACAAAATTCGAATGAAAAACAGCAATAAAATAATTTGTTCATGAATATGCATTGTTTTGGGTGCAAGAAATAAGGCGATGTTGATATATTACTTCATCACTAAGAATAGCAATTTAAATAATGAAATGCACCGTCGAAAGTCATAATATATTTGTCTTTCGACATCTATTTGCTTACAATTCCTCAATCCAGACAGTTATTGTGGTTTTTGGGAATTTTATGCGCGCTTTCTCGGAGCTACAACTATTTTTCATTCAAGTTTCCACACAATACAAAAAGAATGGCGCACATATCTAGGATATTTGACATTAATGCTTTCGTAATCGGAAATCAATGACAGAAAAAGATTCCTCCCAAGACCGTTGATATATAATTCAACTATTTATAACTGTTCAACTGTGTATGAATTCAGTTGTTTATAACTGAAATGTGGCTTTCATCTTATCCGGATGTTTAAGATTGTCATTTACTACTTGTTATTAGTATTTGCATCAAAATAATAAAAAAATAATTTTAAGGGGAATTTTTTTTAACAATAAATTTGTCGCATTATTCAATCAATATATTTTTTTGTGGTGATTATCAAAACTTTGGCGACTTTCCCTTTCTTTACAGTTCTTTTTTTTTGACGACGTTGAAGAATTTAGGTAGAAAAATAATTAATAATGAATTGAAATTTTCAATTTGAACTTTATTCTTTAATTTTAAAAGCTCTTAATATTTTTTATAGTTCATATTAGAGACTTTCAGAAATATACATGTTTTTGTATCTGCATTATTTTGAAAAAAAATAATAAAGATTTTTGTGGTATAAGAAAAGAAAAGTTAAGTAATTCCTCCAAGAAGACGTTTAAAAAGTTTTACTATACTGATACCATTTGAACGAAAAGAAAATGCAGTACCATATTTTTGTAAAAACGTGCAAAATAGAAAAGTAAATAAAGCATTAAATTCATGAAAAATACTTATAATATAGGAGAATGTGTATATGCATACTTATGTTTTGGCGCTTTACAAGTCAGATCGTTTATATTTTAATACGTTTTTATTAACTCGCTTTTTACTCTGCCCGTTTGTCCGTTCGGAACAAATTTTGCAATCGATATTAAATTAACTTTTCGATGAGGTAGAGATTTGAAACTCTAAGCATAACTCAGATCTAGATGTTAAAGCTATATTAACTCATTTACCAGTCTGTCTGTTCAGTACAAATTTTGCAATCGATTAAAAACTTTTATTACCGACAAATTGCGCCTTGTCAAGTCGTTAGCTCTCCAGGAAGTTAGTTTAAAATCGATTGCAATTTATTTCACACACGCAAGACTAAAAAATAGAAAATAATTATTTAAATAAAAAATTAATACATCATTCTTTTTAATTGAACTAAAAGGTATAAAATAAATTTCTCCCGAACCCATACAGATTAACTTGGAAATTTATGATTTTTAATTTATCATAATAATTTAATTTATCATAATAATTTAATTTATCATAATAAAAATTTATCATAATAATAATTTATAATTTCATACAAATTCTCAACGCTATAAAGATTGCCCCTGAAAATCGGAGATTGTGAATTTTTTAAATTAATATTTATTTACTTTTTAGCCCGTTTCAAAGATTTAATATATTATTTTTTATTAAAGTAATTATTTTAAAACATAATGAATTCTATTCATATTCACATGACAAATAGGAATTGCGCCTACCCAGTTTAATTTCCGAATCCACTGAGTTTATTGCAGTAGACCAAAAAGACAAAATCGCACCGTACTGAAAAATAATATTCAGCTAGATAACATTCGCAATTCGTTGAGTCTCGAGATTGTTCTGTCATATGAATGGACTCTTACAATATTTTCTCAAAGACATTTAGTAAAATTCAGGGCTTCATATGATATATACAAGACAAAAATAATGGCCTTATTTATGATTAAATAAAATAAGAATTACATTCTTAAAAAGTGTTTAGAAATTTTGGAATCCTTCACTGAACTTTATTTTATTTTATTTACAGATTCTCCTTTAGCCAAAATTTAAGATCGTATAAAAATGAATAATATTACTCATCTAAAATGCACAAACATGAATGTATAAAACTTATAAGTGCTTAGTATCACATAAATAGCATAATATTACATAAGCTTAGCATGTTATTTATATTTTTCAAAATCAAAACCAAATATTTCAAAATAAGTCTTAAAAAATCTTATATATTACTGTACAGTATTTTTTTAAGACTGTTTTAAAATTTCTGCAAAGTTTTAAAAATCTGTAATTCAATCAAATTTTATTAACAGTTAATTTTCGTTACATTGATTAAATGAGGATACTTTATTGATAGAATTCCGCATGAATTTTGAATCTTTTATAAGTTTTCACAATTAAGTGAAGTCTAATTTTTGCAGGAATATTAAGTAAAAATTTACTTTTTTAATAATTAAAATTTTCGTATTTTGCTATTTGAAAACTATTAAAATACGAGGGATTAAGAGAAATTTATGACGCATTCAGAACTCTTAACTTTCAAATTTCATTCAATTGCTATGTAATTATCGTAAGAATATATTTTCTCCATAAGCGGTGTGTATTAACAAATTTCATATACATAAATTTTCATCTTCAATGTTTTGTAAACGTAAATTTTTAAAATGTAACATAGCGCAATCTATTTAACTTCATCAAAAATATTTTGAATCATAAATAAAGAATATAACAAAAATAATTTTCATAAAAACTAACTTATATTTATAAGTTTATCTATATTTATAATTATACATATTCATTCTCAACTGAAGAATATTTATTTTAATGTACGTTGAAGATTTACTGAAAGAATACTATAAGAAAATATAAAATATTATTAATGATTTCCAGCAACACAACATTTCACCTAAAAATATACAAGTTTAAACTCACGTGTAAATAACCGGTAAATTATTTCTGAAAAGCCTCGTTTCCAACAGAAAAAGAAAAGAAAGAACTATGAATACCTGTAGGATTCTTTCTGTTATATAGCCCGAAGAACATTGAGGTAACCACTACAAATCTTTCCTAATAATTAAAAGTATTCAATATTAAGGAAAAGCTCTACTAAGCAGAGCCACACATCCAGAGTGTTGACCTGCCTAGCTTAGTTTTGCTTTTACTATAGAAAACTTCGAAAACCTCGAGTAACGGTAACAATGTTGTCTGACGTCATGAGTATCGTGACGTAGGACTTCCGGTTATCCAAAATCAGGTTCTCCGTGGGAAAAAAGCGAAACCTTGATCTGTGTGAGGCCCCTCGGTTCTCTTTACCCTAAGGCTTTGGAGGGGGGGGGATAAACATGGGGTTGTTTATGTGAGGGAAGACAGTCTGAAAAATTCCTCAAGTGTCTGGTACTTGGACTATTTCATGCCAGCCGGCGAAATTGAAATAACGAAGTAAGAAAAATAAGTTACAGATCGTTAAGAAAACTTTTTTTTTTCGTTCGTGGTGGTCGGTAATAATTGCAGGAAATAACGCCATTATTGTGCGGGAGGCCAGGCAAAAGTTTACCACCTCTAATCCTTAAGTTAATTGGCTCAACAAAAATGACAAATAAACACAGCATTTTCGAAATTCCGGCTTTCAAGAATGATACCGGTGACTATATACTCTTGTCCTTCATCATTGTATGGATGGTTTTCATATGAATTGTTGTATTGATGTTTGAAACTTCTGACAGCATTCCTTTTTTTTTATTGTTGTTTTATACTTTTTTTTTCACAACCACTTTCCAGTTTAGGAGGGGGGGGAGTTAATATCCAGGCTTTATTTGATCTTCGCATTCGGTCGTAATTTCAGATTTTTTATAGGGGGGCACAGACTAACAATAATTCATTAAAAAATCAATTTAATAAATTTATTCAGGAAATTTTAATAAAACTCTTTAAATGAAAATTATTTTTTGAATTCTTTTTCTTGCTAATGAATTATGATTAGGAGGGAAAAAGCGATGGAATGTTTCTTGAATTTCCCTTCCATTCATTCTCTATACGAATTTAAGAACCGCTGATTAATAATTAATGAAATTATATAAAAAAGGATAATTTTTTTCTTTAAGTAAGAAATATTCTATAAGATTTATTGGAAATATTTCTAATAAAAAATAAAGTTGGTAGTATTCTGCAATCTTCGTTATGCAAAATTGCAATATTGGACAGAATTTTTCATTTTTCTGAGAAAAAATTAATCTCATATCCACATTTTGCATCAACATTACATAGCATCTAACAAGAATAAAATTGCTTGAAATATCTTTAAATAAATATTATTTTCCCCAAAAAGAATATACTTTCACGTATTGAAAAAAGAATCAAATTTCACATACATTTTGCTGCTTTTAAAAGTACATTTTTAAGTACAATTATAGTAGTTTTTCAAGTAAATTTTTTTTAAAAAAAATTCCAGTATCACAGCATTATTTTATATTATTTTTATATATTTTTTCTTATTATTTAATAGCATCCTATACCTTATAACATAAAAATTATTAAATCATTCTATTATTGAAAAGCTTAAAAAGAAAAGAAAGAGGGAGTGAGGAAAAAAACAACGAGCACAATTAGATATTTATTTCAATTTAAGATTTACTGCTTAATTTAATTTTCTTTCGACAATTTCTTTCTGACAAGGAAACAACATATCTTTGGCTCACAGTCTTAAAAATTAAAGCTCAGAATCTAATTACTAAGATTGTATCTTCTGAAAAGCTGACTTTAACTAACGCATAATTTAAGTAATTGGGTGGAAAACTTGGATCCGAAGAACGCAGCCAATCTAGATAACAATAGAAAGATAAAATTTGTGAATGAACTTCTTTTTTTAAAGGAAAATTATATTAATGGGCCAAAAATTAAACGTTTCCCTGGTCATCATTTACCCTTTCTATGTTGCTGAACTGTTTTTGATAACATTCTTTGGGATGCCCTGAAAGTTTAATATTCAGAAGTTGCTAAATGCGAATCTCGTCGAGATTTATTGCAATAACATACTGGATTTCAGCAGCATCAGCAGCAACAACAAAAATTCTAAGCATAGCAACGTTCAAGATTCATTATTTATGATAATTATAAACGCAGAATATTTTATGCGTAGAAAATATTTACAAAATAATCTGCACCGTCCGTAGTGCATTAGCTAGATGCATCATTTATAATTGGTCATCTGTAAAAGCAGATACAGGCGGATGAAAATTGATCTTGTTTTTCTATTCCTACATTCCTCAAGACTGAATTGAATTACTTATATAATGTTTTAAGAAATAAGAGTGTTAATGTGCTTTTCTCAAAGGCAGTGAATGTAAAAAATTGTAAGTATTTCACTATGTTAATTCTTTTGTTTCTTTTATGTATGTGTTCAATTTATGTTTGTGTAATATTATTTTCAATATCTTAATTTAAATCGTCCACCTATATCTTAAGAATTATTTGTTTTTGTTTTGATTACACTAGTTGAAACTACACTAGTTGAAATAGTGTAGTTTGTTTTTAAAATTTGTTTTGCTTCATTAATAAAGAGCTGTGATATGGAACCAAGGATTTTAATTGAAATGAACAGTAATTAATATATTTTTTTGTGAATATATCACTCATATAGGGGATCTTTTGATCATTAGAGTGAATTGCATTTGAAACGGCGTCCGCAAAGATGATTTTTAATACCGTTAATTACAGATTCTAAGAACTCGCCTCTTTCCTCAATATGCTAAGTGCGTTAATTAATACTTTTAATGAAAAAACTGCATTTTAATTATAAAAAATTATTTCTATACTAAAGAAATTTTGATACAATATGTTATATAACGACATGAGAAAGGCTAAACTAATGATTTTTATTTTGAATAACATTCATGGTACCCCCCCCCCCCCCCCCCCAAAAAAAAACTACCGGTACTTAGATTCTTAAATTTAGGAAATGCGACCTGAAGTAGATTCGCAAATATGACAGTCATTTTCAATGGGCAGATTACTAAAGAAATTTATAATCAAAATTAGTTTTTAAAAATATTTACATAGTGATCCAGTAAAGAATCTCGATGTCATAGTCATAAGTCTTGAAAAGTGCCTTTAAGATTAAATATTGTTAGTATTTATCCGAATCAAATCAATATATATGATAAGCAGGATGCAAAAATTTTCCTATACCCTGACAAACATTCATTATTTATATGTCTTTATGCATATATTAAATGCATTTTGGTGACAGTTACCATATAGTTAACACAAAAAGGATTATTTTTTTAATTCATCATCAAGCGATACCATTTAAACAACTCAATACTTCAACAGAAAATATTCTGCTTCGAAGCGATGATTGGATAAGTTTGAGACGCTTTCGTTGAGGTTACGCAGTGAATGGAAAAGCATTCCTCTCCTCCCTTCTTTTATTTTTTTTCCTTCCAGTCTAAACTTATCTTAAATCGCCGTCCATCCCTGGAATGCTATGCCAATAACCAATATAACAAGAAAAATATGTTGGTAGCCCCCCTCCCTCTCTCCTCCGACCTCGGCCAGGCTCTTCTGTTGACCTCTAAACAGGCTTTGGGCAAATTCATTGATTCTTGTTGCACCATCTTCAGTCCATTCTTATGAAAGAATTGTCGATCCGAAATTATTTCTCCGCAACGTCCATTCATGGCAAAACATAGCGCGGAGCTATGCTGCGTGACAAGAATAATAATCGTCCAGATTAAGGATCTTCGTATTTGTGGATTGCGTGGCCTTTTAGAGGTAGTTCGATTTGACGGTTTATCGACTCCGGTTCACAACCTGTCTTACAAACGAGTGTAAAGAATGAAGAGTGCGTGAGGGAAATAGAATAATGATTTTTTTATTATTATTTTATATAAAAATAAAGAAAAATATTATAAAAAAAGCAATTTGAGAGAAATATTCGAGATTTTTGTGAAGGAATTTACTGCTTAGCGATGATTAAACAAATAAGGACGTTAGTTTCTTTTCAAAATAATCTTTTACGTTTTTCTGTTTATTCTTCATACCTGAAGAAAATACTGAAATATCATTTCTTAAAGAATATATAGTGCTTTAAGAACTAAAAAAGATCTGGTTAAAACAAGGTATGTACTTCGAAACTAAACTTTCAAAGATAATTTTCATTTTTTTCGAATGATCCAGCTTCATATTTTAGTAAATATTACAGGGTAAATAAATAAATAAAGAAACGATGAACGAAAAATCAGAAGTTCATTTTCTATGAATATTAAAGACATTTCTTAATGAGTCACTAGATTTAATTAACGAACGCGATATGCTAAATTTATAGGTAAGTGAGAGGAAGTAAAAACAATAAAATAAATTAATCTTACTGAAAATAATTTAAAATCTGATAAAATCAACAATAAAAATATTTTCAAAACCGGCAATTAATTTAGACATAAAAACATTACTAAAAAGTGGTTTTTTTAATTATTAAAATTAATTTTAAAAAATTAATTTAAAAAATTTGGCATTTAAAAAAACATAAATAAAAAAATTTAAAAAAATCCTCAATGAGAAAATAATAACAATAAAGAATTGTTAAAAGAAGTCTTTTCCTTTAAAAAGACATCGTTAAAGCAGTAGCTACGTCAATAATTTAATCAAAAAATATTTTTTTAAACTTATGCTCTTAGAAAGATCAAAATTAGTTTGCGATTGATGATGTAGTACCGCATATATAAGATATAAAAATTTAAATATATTTTATATCGTTAAGGCAATAGAAAGACAAATTTCATAACGAAGATGATTGACGAAATGGATTAAGTCAACCTATAAGGAATTAGAATAATTATGTTTAGCTTATTAATATGATTCAGTTAAACTTATAATAAATTGGATTTATTATAGGTTTACCTAACTGATTAGCTTCTAATTTCAATTTTAAACTTCCAGTTTTATGCTAATTCATTATAAGTTTGATGTATATTTCATGAAATAAAATTTCCTAATATCCATTTACAAATAATTTTAACAATAATCGTTTTTCTCTTAAATACTGCTGCTATTTAAAACCTGCGAGGCGGATAAGTTAATGATGCCTAATAAATACATTTTAATTATTGAAATGATCATAATGATAATGTTTTTGACTCTCGTTGGATCAGAGGACAGCAATTCCATTTAAATTCATCATTTCTGTGACACACCTGAACACTAAATACCATATAACCCCTTGAATCGAATATTCTCACGTTGAGATGGCAGTCTAGAATTTGATTAAATTTTGAAACTACAAGATCTGTTCCTTGTAACTTCCAGGTAGCTTCAAAACGAGACATATATAAGAAGAAAAAAAATCGCCATTGAAGAGGCTTAGCATTATAATATTATATTTTCAATAAGCATTCTTGAAAATAAACTTACAAAGCTTGCTTTTTTTCGCTATGCGACAACGGAATGAAATAAAAAGAAAATGCATATTAGAGCATAAACTCATAACGACAAAATCCAAGATTTATATTAATGCTTTTTTATCAGATAAAAATTAATCAACTATAAAATTCTAAAAGGCTATTGGCCGTCTAAAATCGCATAGATAATTCATTTTCTATATTAAATATTAACCAGATCAAATTCAGCTTCTGAAATTTAATCGATAATGAATATTATTTTTTAAAAATCTACGAAGTAAAAAAAAAAAAAAAAAAAGGTTTTCCTAAATCTGGTTTTGACTCAATACCTTCGTTTTCAATCGGAAATACTATAAAAGCGAAAACGTCTAAATAGATACATACAGAAACAAATATTTTTAGCTAGTGCAATAAAACCTTTTAAGTATGTTAGCAATATCATGAAATGTGCACTAAGAAAATAAAGAAAGAAATATATAACCAAAATTCATACCCTTGTATTATAAATCCTATGACCTTGACTGATATTTGAATGACCATTCAGAATGACACGTCATCAGCTTTTCCGAGAAGTCCAAATTTTGGAAACGTTCCTGTCCTGCTTGTTCCGTTTCAGGAATGTCTGAAGATAGCTTACCACTACACGTAACCGTTTCTTTTTTTCT
>JAOUZG010016694.1:3544331-3569460 GCA_026289955.1 Argiope argentata | reverse complement strand
CTGTCTTCTTTAGATAATTAGACTCAGAGTCTAAGGAAGTAAAAAAATAATAACTCAAAACACAAAACGAACAATGCAATATTTGTTTATGTTTAGTAAATTAAATTTGCATTTATGAATAAATCAAACGTGATAAAATATTTAATCTTCAGTTTGCACAATATCCGGTATAAAGAAGTTAATCCAGATTCCCATTTTTAATTCTCTTTCCGTAAAACCTTTTCGAGGGAAATTATCTTATTCAGGAGTTCATTCATTCACTATCTTATATATGGAAAATGCAATGGTTTTTAAAAAATATTCATAGAAAATTGTTTAACAAAATATTACGCTTTTTTTAAACCATGAGCCGTGTCTCCCCTTCCCTTTAGATAGGGATTTTCATTTATATTTGTAATTTTTCAACAGGTTAATAAATAATGATAGACGCTAATGAAATGGTTCATCTAAATTAATAGAGTCAGGTATCACGATACAATGATAATTTTTGAATATTATCTTAAATTTATCCCCATACCAGTTTTTTTATGCAATGTACAACTACATGTTGATCACTGGCGTTAACCCAAACTGTTTCATACATAGTTCGAATACTAGCTTGGCATTAAAACCAAGGTAGTATGAGTGAAATCCAAACATATGATAAAATTAAATATTGTTCGTTTCAAAAATTACTACTGTTTTATCCCATGGAGAGGTAATAGGCAATGAGTAAGTGAGCATATATCTGGCTCTCTATTAGACTTTGACTTTCATCTCTTTTTAGTTTTCTTTTCCTCTTGTCCTAACAGTACTGTCTTAATTTGAAAATTATGCATTTATTGTTTATTTTAATGATTTATTTCGCAAATTATTTGTGTAATTTGAAGATAATCGGGGTTTATTGTACCGATAGATTAAATTTAAACATCCTTTCTTACACATTTTATGTCATTTTATTTTGATGAAATCAACACCTTCTGATGCATGCCCAGAAGCACGAAGGTGTCCTTATCTGAGAGTGGACAATATTTATAATTTTAGCTTGTTAATTAAAGTGTTTATTTTATTTATATGCGCTGCATATTTTATTTTTGTAATTATAATAATCTTATCCATTATTGTAAAATCTCACTACAGTGAATTCTTTCCCTTTCTTCATCACACTAACAGCATTTTCTCTTTTCCGTTAAAATCATAAATTAAAATACATTTCAATTTTCTCTTACTTAAGTTGTAAACCGCTTGTATTAAAGTCCACAAAACCTTTTAATTCATTACAATCGTATCTATAATTAATTTTACTATTTCATTGTTCCAAAATCACGAGTTTATTCATTTTCTAATATAAAGAGGGGGAGGAAATACCCAGTTGCAGACAGAAGATGAAAAACTATCGTTGCGAGGTTAGTCATACAAAATATACATACGAAAGAGTTAAGATAGAAAAAAGAAACAAATGCAACAAAGTCAGTTTATTGCAGTTTTTTGGAGTAAGTTATCGAAGTTTACGAGATGACAAAAATAATTTTTTTTTCTTTTTTTTTCTGGTGACGATAGAAACCCACGCAGTTTAAACATATTATACTTTAAAAAAAGAGCAAATAAAATAACAGAATAAATGATAAGCCAAATGCGTTATCAAAAATTGATAAAACTGAACAGAATGAAGTTACCTTGATGTATCGTTTGTAGATAGTTTCAAAGCAGGTGGTTCTTGGTTAACTTCTTGTGATTATTTTCACATTCAAAATGATTTGTATAGAAAATGGCTACAGGATTACAAAATATTTCCTGTTTAATGTTTTATTTCTTTTTCCACTATGTTTTGGACAAGACGAAATAGGTAAGATATTGTTTTTTTATTCAGCTTCTATTTATATTAAAAAATTATTAGTATGATATTACTAATGCGTCATAAAAGGCTTATAGATTTATTTGAATAAAATTTATCTTTTACATTACGAAAATGACAACTTGATTTTATTTGCATACGCATTTGTAAAATTTTTCTGTGAAATTATCTAAAACTCAATTCAATTTATTCAAAAGAATGGATAGAATAAAAAATTCAAAGAAATATTGCTTCACCTTCATATTGATTGATGGATTTCCAGTTCTATATATAGACCTGAGCTTAAAGAAATTTAAAAAAGTCAGAGTCAGACTGAAATGAACTAAGCAAAAGGGACAAAATGTTATTTTAATGCATTTGTTTTTAAATTTCGTAAATGGAAAGATGCGGTCTCAAACGGTGAGACCGAAATGAAAACTGTCTGAACCTTGTATACACAACCTTATCTTTCTTATATTATTTTAAACAGACTTTCGGATAATGAAGTATTTAATTTCATGCGCAACAAACAAAATATCAAAAAAATTGATGGTTTTGATAAAAAATGAAAACAAAATTGGCTACTGAAACTTTAATCAATGAATTACCGAAGCTTTTTTTCATTTCTCAGGTTCTTTTGGAATAAAAATTTAAATGTATAAGGTTTGATTAACAATACTTTTTAGTCTATAAAATATTAAAAGAGTTGAATAAATGATTTAAAAAATAATAATAGCAAAAACCTCACGATTCGATATTTTCTGATGCATAAAAATGTTTTTAACCTCCGCTAAACTAATCGAGACATTAAATATTTTAATTTGCCATAAAATATCTATTTAAATGGCAAAAATTTGAAAAAACCCAATAAATCAGAAATCAGGATCGCGTAAGTAATATCTATTTTAAAAAAAGAAACCAAATGTTTTGTCGGTGCATTCGATAGTCAATTGAGCATAATTTTTGTATTTTCTTCTACCTTTGGGGGAATTTATTGCCTAAGATTTTATAAAAATCTTATATTAATTTTCTTTCATGTTCTATCGACTACATAAATATTTACAACTACTTGATTAAATAGATATTTAGAGACATTAATGTCAATGCACTTTCTATATATAAAGAATCATTTGTTCAGTTTTTATTAGTATTTTAACTTCCAGAATAGAATGCGAAGTTTCTTTCGCAATAATATAATCCTTTTGTCTTAGTTACTATTTTGACTGCCAAATCTGTTAAGAGAGTCAGAATTTATGGAAATTTTTTTATAGCAAATACCACCACCACAACAAAACATTCCCATTAGATGTTATGAAAGAGGGTTCGAATTTTAAGCTAATGGTTTTGAGAAACGAATAAAATTCTGCAAGTTTCAAAATAGTTTCAAATGATAAAAGTTTAATAAATAATCTAAATATTTAAATCTATGGTAATGATTGAAAATATACATAATTCATTGCAACTCATTAAGAGAAGATAAGAAGATTTCGCTTGAATTTGTAAAATTTACACATTCCACCTTTTAAAAAAATATTTAAAGATTTAAGAAAAAGCTTTAGTTATTTAAAAATTACAAATTTTCATTAATTGCCCCCATCATAATAAGAAATTCAATGATTAAATGAATTGCATTTTTAAAATAATTCACTATCATTTTCTTAAATGGGAAAGTTTCAACAAGAATTTCTAGTTTACAGATATAGAAGATCTTGTTTTGGGTAAATTTTACAAAAGATATCTAAATTTCGAATAGTTAAAAATGTCATACTTAGTTTAATACTCGAATTAATGCAACTTCTGATAATTCAAACTTTGTAAAACAGGTTTCAGAATAATAAAAGTTTAAAATGCCTCTTACTCATCCATAATATCTTTACTCGCCCCACTTGTGATTTCTTACACTAGATAAAAAAATATTAATTAAAAAAATGTTTTAATCCTTTTTTTTGATAATTCATGCTATCTATTTTTAAAAGAATATTCTTATTTGAAAACATTATATAATTCAAAGGCGAGGGGAGTTTCATAATATAAGTATCACATTTTTGAATCTACTTATGAATTTCAAGATATTTTATTTAAATAAAAAAAAGGGTTTCAAATGACGACTTGTGTTCGTCATAAATAATTTGCAAAAATTGTAGCATATATTTTAAAAATAATTACACGATCATTAATATAATATCTTGCTAATATTCAAAATTGGAACAACAAACAATCTGTTATTTACTTCCCTAATTAAAAAAAATGTATATAATGCTAAAGAGTTTAATTTTTTTTTGAAAAATTTCTATAAAAAATATCAATTTTATTTCTAGGCTACTAAGTATAGGATATGAAATGTCGTATAATCTGCAATTTTCAGATATTTGTTAAAATTAAAATTGAGGAAGTATTTTTTTAAAAAAAATTAAACTTTCGTTTCAAAGGAATATTATGAATAATGGAGTCCTGGTGTCTGCATTATTCGTCTTTCAACAACGGAGATAAATAAAATTTAAATCCAAAATCTACAGTTAAACTTATGAGCATTTGGTAATTTATTGCAGAAAATTGCAACTCTTTTAGATAGGGCTAACCTTCTAGGCTGAAGCTTTATTGGAAAAATTTTTAGCAAATAATTCTTCCTTTCTTTTTAAGAATCTAAGGATTTAGACTAAACTAAACTAAGAATTAACACTAAAACAAATCGATGCAAGTGTTCTCGCATCGATTTTCTCGTACACTAAATCATTGTTACATTAAGTACCTTATTAACAGTTTCAACTACTTTACTCCTTCATCTGGAAATAAAAATTGTGTAAAATCATGTTGGCCAGACATTTCAAGTTTCATTTATCACAATTATCGCGATTTTCATTTATTGTTTTGAGATATACGCGTATTGGCAGAACAAAGCCCTTTGATGAATTTTGCTCAAACTTAAAGGTTTAAAGACCTAATGATAAAACTGTATGCTAAATTTAATTCTTTAGTTTTTTCTTCTATAATTTCTTCGAAATCTACAGTTTTGGTCTTAGAAATGCAAACCAAATTTCATCCACTTAGCTCAGTGTGTTTGAATTATGTCATTCACAGACAAAATTCAAAAAATACTTTTTTTGAACTTAGGAAATGGTCTAAAATGTGAAGATTTATCAAAATCGTGAAGTTAAATTTGTTAGCATTTATATAACGCTGTCTCTTAGTGTATCAAAAAGTTAAAAAAAATGCAGATTTTTAAATCTAAACCCAATTTTAGACCCTCTGATAAAGGCTTCCAGGCCAAGGAAGTTAGCTCTTAAATTGAATCGAGTATAAATATAACTCTGGTTCAGGGCCTTTTGAGCCCGAATCCCAGTTGAGACCAAATAACTCAATCGACAAAAATCAAGGTTTGCCATTAGATAGAAAGAAAAAAATGAATTTAGATATTTATGTTGAATTTAAATCAAAATATTAAAGAATTGAATATTTTATCATTTCTAAGGCACCGAGAATTTGCCGGTGCCTTAGAAATGCCTTACCATTATTTGCATGCTATTAGAAATACATTGTCACTTTTTACTATATTGGTTGCAAACTTTTTAACGTTTTAAGGAACACGATTTGTAAGGTCAATTTTAACTTATATCTCCCATATCAAAACATTTAAGGAAAATAAATGATAATTTAGGGAATAATATGAAAATCTTCCGCTATGTTTATCCTTATCTAAATACTACACACAAGGAAAAATGATTATTTCTATGGAAATAGAAACGCGTTATTTTTTTTTGTGTGTGTGCGGAGATAACAAACCTTTGATGACAAACCAGTAGATAGTACTTTTTTTATTAAAGCAAAAATAATGGCTGCCATCAAACAAACAAAATGTCTAATATGAACAGATTGGTAATATACACTACGAATTTTTATAATTGTTTTTCATTCAATGAGAATTTGTATGAAAATGCAAAAAATGATGGCTAGAAAAGAATCTAAGTCATGCGTCATTTAAGAAATATTCATTTTTTAAAAAAAAAATGCCGAGTTCTTTTGGAAAATTGATTCGATGATTTAATCTATGGAAGCATTGTTTCAATATCATTGTCATCGCGGCTTTGTCTCAAAATACTGATATTAATTGATTAATATTTACAATAACATATGCATTTTTAGTATTTTTTTAATGTAGTTTTGTGTTTTTATCTAAGGATTGTATTATTTTCATAATAAACCGAACCGAAAACAGTTATCTAACATTTAGTCTTGTTCTTCTAATGTTAGCAAAAGAATAAACGCTTTTGTTTCAAGTGTGAAATAAAACCAATTCAAGACGCCGCCATACGTATTTTTTCCCCAGGCGAAACTTTTTTTTCAACATGCTCAGAACTAATATTATTTATTTCCTTTCGATTTTTCGCCCCTACGGCGTCAAACACTGAAAATAAACTAAATAAGTTAAGCCTTCTTTAATAATAATAAAAGAAACTATATTTAAGAAAGTTCAAGCAAATTATACGTTTTATTACATAATACATATTAGCAAGTTATCTATTAAAATTAAAATATCTGCAAGAAGCGTTTTCCAATCGAAATTACATTTACTGTTAAGTATAAAATAGATGTAAACATCATATTATACGGTATTTCTTCGAATTAGAATTATATTTCGAGAAGAAAAAATAGCATGATTTTGTTTCAGTTTAATATATTTTTTTCTGCTGTCAAAGTTGTCAAGTATAAAAAATGTAGAACCAAATGATGTATTCAAGAATTATTTATAAAAAAAATTGTATTTAATCTAAAATGACCTAAATTTTATACATTATTATAAAATATGAATACATACAATAAGTGCATTTCTTTTAAATTAAAACTAATAATCAGCTGACGAACAAATTTTTTTGGTATTAGTCATAGAATAAGTAATTATTATTAGTCATAGAAAAAGTAGTATCTTTATTTGTTCACATAGTTAATCCCGATGAAATAATATCATGCACACTTCTCTGAAATAAAATGTATTCTAAAATGAATATACTACAGCATTTAAATGTTGTAAAATTTTAGTGAAAGTATAAATAACCGACTTTTCTAAGACTAAAAAAAAAAAAAAAATCGAGTTTTCCAGAACTTTTACTATTTTCCAGAATTTTTGCCTTCTTATTCTTCTTCAATTACAAGATGGAATCGATTCCAAAAACTCAAATGAAATGTACAATTTTAGTTTTTCTTAACCTTTCAATGTATGACGAAAAACGAATTAACTTTTCTATCTCCTCAGTTTACTAATAAAATATTATACTATAAAAATAGTTTTTAAAGCGTCTTCTTCCCTAGATGCATTTTTTTCTGCAGTAGCAAACGATGCCAAAGCTAGACGAAATTATTACATAACTTATTTGGAATAAATGTTTCATATTATTGCTCATATTGTTACACATTTTTTGATAATTCAGTTCTATTTGACGTTTATTGCTAATATTTTTTTTACTTATTAAAAAAATATACAATGCTTATGAATTTTAATAAAAAGTTGTAATCAGGAAGTTTTCAAGATGGGTGTATCCAGATGCATTATCAAGACATATAGTTACTATTTATATTTAGTTTTCATCTGAAACAAAGTTTAAACTTCTATTTTTAGGCAACTCAATCATTAAGAGAATTCACTCAATATCTTACTTATTCACAGTATATTATGGAAAACAAGTTACTGTAAAAGAAGTGACTGAAATTGAGTCTAAACCCATTTAAGATATCGAAAATTCCTACGATTGAGATTTATGAAACTTTCAGTTGTAGTGTCTTATAAATTCTTTTATTAGAATGTGTTTTTAACTTCAAAGAATTTTTTTTCTTATTTTCATAATTTTGCTGATTTTATAATTATTTAATAACCCTTATATAGAAACTGTCCAAACGAATGAATACTTGAGAAGCAGACAAAAAAAAATCACTTCTAGTTTTGTTATTTCGTCCAAAAATACGAAGTCTTTTTTTCCCTTGTCAAATAATTCACATTGTCCTAATATATTGATAAACAATTATTATGGGAATTGTACTTCAATTGATAATTAAATTCTATTAAGAAAATTGCACTTCACTGAAATTCAAGGGAATATTGAGACAGGAAAATGCCAATTCAATCAAAATTTAAAGAATACGCGTTTATTGAAGCGCCAGTATCTACAGTCAAATCGAATAATGAGTTTCTACGACTCACTGGAGTACATATAAATTTTTTTCAGTTTCAATAGTCAAGATCAGGAGTTTTTATTCAAAATGCAATAAAGATTTAATCAATATATTTTTATCAGCTGCTGTAATATACTCCCAATCATCAAGACAAAGAGTTGGGTTGTGATGAAAAGTGCGAAGAAAGAAGGCTAGTTATTTTTCCATAATTCATCCTCATAAGAACTGAATCGCTTACAAGAAAGATCGCTCTGCTTGGATCACTTTAAATGATGATACGAAAGAGCAACTCGGGCATCTCCGGGCAGAGGGCATCACCTGCCACATCAATACTTCCAGAATTTTCTTGCCTAGCCCTTCCATAAGCGAGGGAGTGAAGTCAAATTGGAAATTAAACGATTTTATGCCTTTTCATATATTCTAAATTCTGCTGATTAAGGGTTTAGTTCAAATTTAATTACGACTAGCCGCCCTTGGCGACCAGTCGGTTCGCCAGTATTAATGCTCGCTAAAATTTTCATATAATATTTTATGTAGCTGTGTCTCATAACAGGTTTTTCACCAAAATATTTTTAAACCAAACAAATTTTGATAATCATATAATTCATTTATAGTATTATTTTCTTCAGATGTTCTGTTCATTGTACTACTCATCTTTCTCTTTCTATCCGAGCAATGATTGTCCCGGAATTGATATTTTACTTAAATGGTGGAGGGAAAGGTCTAAAATTCTTCGTTTTTATAGAATAAGGAGATTCTGATTTTCATAAATGTAAACACACTAAACAAATAAAGACACTATTGGTTTTCAAAAGATTCGGAAGTTTAAAAACAGCTTGGAAAATACCGCGCACAAAGGAAATAATGGTGACACACACACACCCTTCTTTTCTTTTCTTTTTTTTCTCTCCTTTTTTTTCTTCACTACTTTTCTTTTTACAAACCTTTTTTTCGATTTGTTATTTTTTTTCTTCCCTGCCCAGACTTTATTTCGAGCAGGCATAGATTAAATATTCATACAGACTAATAATAAAAGCAACTATTTTCTTTCTTTTTTAAACATCCCGTTATCTATGAATGAAAACCAACTGAATTCGCGTATTTCTTTCTAAACAAATCATAATTTATTACTTCCTGCTATCTAACTCAGTTGGTGTGGGGGAAGGAAATGAAGATTTTTGGCGGGAAAGTAAGAAAAGTGTCGATTTAACTATTTTCCTCTCAGTTTTTTCATTTTTTCTCTCCATAAGAACCATCCGCGTGTCTTAACGAAAATATTTAAAAAAAAATTAGCCGAATCGGTAGAGCCGTTCTCTAGTTTTGCGCTTAGCAACGAATTTCGAGATATATTTTTATTAATATAGATTGTGGTTTTAAAGTATTTTGATTCAGTAATAATTCGAATTATTTACTTTGATTTCTTTTTATTGTTTTCCATGCTCACTTTATGCATATTGAAATTAAATCCTTTGAAACCCCTCTTTGAGAAGTTGCATTCGTTGTGCCCTGCTCATTGTAAATTTTCTGTAGCAAACGGCACTTTTCTCGTGGATTTTTTTTTTTTTTTACAATACAAGACTGAAATCAAATTTTTCTCAAATATTTTTTTTCAGAACATGACTCAGCTCTTTTAACATAAGAAAAATAATTAACATCTTCGCCTTAAAGAGCTACCACATATTAACTCGTGAAGAAAGCTGCCAATTATTTCAAAAACTAATTCTCTTACATTCAGTTACATTCTAATATTATTTTAATTTTTGTTATGAAGAAAAAGGGGAAAGAATCATATTTACAACACTAAAATTATTGCCAAGTTATTTAATAGCAAAGTTAGTTTCAATATCCTAAAAAGAGAAAAAGAAAACACGGAAACGGATAAGAATATGAAACCTTATATATTGTTGCCCTGAGGGGGTTGTTATCTATCCCATATTGAATATTTAAGTCTTTCATTATAACTTAAAAATTTTCATCCCTAATTTTAATTTCCTTAATTATTAAAAATTTATATCAAATTTTGACTTGATGTTGCAAGCTTTAACAAAGAAATAATAAATTTTCAATTCATTTAAAATTAAAAATGATATTTTTAAATAAATATTGTCCATTATTTTTCTTGTATTCCTTACTCGCATTTATAAAGATTTACACAGATCACGAATTTTAAATGTAAAAACAAATATGCATGAAGATATATTAAATTTTTGTATTTATTTAAGTGGATATTTAATAGTGAAAAATTCTAATTAATTTTAATCTGTCAATAAATATCCTTCGTTGTTTATTCAGGCTAGCGACTTATTTTTTGAAGCAGAAAATATTTTAAACCCCCCTTCTGTCTTCTCTGGAAATTCAGGAAGCACGTTTACAATGATTATTAAACATTTCGCCCGAATTTTTTCAATTGAAAATATTTCAACTTCCTCGAAACTATTCGACTAGTGAATTAACTTCTTGCTCTTTGAAATCAAAATTTACAGAACATAAAATATTTAACTGAAACGTATGTATTTTTGATTTCAAACCAAAGTCCATTTAAAAGATGGAATAACAATAAAACGAAGTGCTAAACAGTGAATTTTTCTATATAAAAATTTAATCAATTTCCTAAACTAATTTTAATGAAATCCAATATTTGCTTCAAAGCAACCCTTTATATTGACAACTAATAATGCATTGCATTTTTAATGCACCTTCATTTTACACCCGTACTTTATGAAGGTTATTTCTCTTTCATTTCCATTTAGAATTAAATGAGGAGAATCTTGAAAATCTTTCTTGGAGGCCTCCAAGAAGACTTCTTTACTCTGGCGATAGCTCAGGAACCAGCAGTGCTGAATTTGCCCTTTATTTTCTAGCCTGTACATTTATTTTAATAATAGGCTTTTGCTGTCAATACTGCCTTCAACACGGATGTCAACCTATGGAATATGATTTTAGAAATCCAATGATCCCGAGAAGAAGACAAAATCGACGCACTACTCGACTTTTTCGTAGAAGAGCTCCAAATCAGTCAAGCAGCTCAAATAGCTCCCCTTTCGAAGCTGGATCACAATCACGAGCTCAAAGGGGAATTGAAAATCCTAACTATAATACATCGATTCAAGTACCAACATCCAGTTATCAACAGCCTTCAGCTCCTAATTTTTCATGGAGCGAACCAAGTATGGCAGATGCAACACCTATCCTGGACATGCCACCTTCTTATGAAACAGCGGTGAACATTGAACAATTTCCAAGTCCAACTAACACAGGAATGGCTAAGACTATAGAAAAACAGCCTATGAAGGATAACAAGACTTAAATTTGAGAACGGATCTCTATAAAATTGGACGGATAAAAACTTCAACTAAATGTAAACTATGAATACATTTGTTTGACTTTTTATTTGTCCGCCCGATGAATTCCACGGAAAACTATAATCCACAACTAAAAGAATACATTAAAAATTATCAGCGAAAAAGTGCTTTTTAATGAATAGAGGAATGAATGAATTAATGGTACGAGGAAAGATAAATTATTCGAGTTAAAAAAAAGATTTTGGAGATAAAATATTTTAAGTACTTGTGAAATGTGTTCAAAATATTATCAAGAAAAAAGTTTTCATTTCTATAATAATATAAGCTAAATGGATTTATCTTTGGACCATAAACACTGAATTGAATTAAATTAAGATTAGAATTGGTAAAACATTTAATAATAATTAAGTTCCTATTCTAAAAGTTTCAAATTTTCTCATTGTAAAAAGCATATAATACGATTAATTTTGCAAATGTCCAGTAACCTTAAACATCCTATAACCATAAAAAATTAGTCAATGCTTTGTATACTAATAATGTAAACGGAGAACGGCACAAAATGTTATTACTAAGAAAAGGAAAGAAAAATGAAAAACGATTTAAATGTCGTTTTAAAACATTGAGATGAATTAAGCAATTCTATAATCTTTTCGTTGCAACAAACCAGTGAGGTATGCTACTTTTTAAAAAAGTAAAATATATGTATTAAAAAGCCATTTTTTATTATTAATTTTTGTGACGAGGATCTTTACACAACCAAACTCAAACAATTAGCTATAATAAATTCAATTCGATGAGCGATAAAAGCAAGAAAAGCCTTTCGGCTGTAACAATTTAACTTTCAAATTTATCGAGAGAAAAGTGTAACATTTTAAAATTAGTTCATTCTGTTGAAACTGTTTATTATAATAGAACATTAGCAGATACTGCCAAATGAAAATACATCATTGCATAGAAAGTACCAATTTCATCCATTCTTGACGAAGGTTATTTCTCTTTTATTTCCATTTAGAGCTAAGAATGGAGAATCATGATTGGAAACTTCCCAGAAGACAACTATTGTGGAGGAGTAGTTCATCTAGCTTGTCTGGTCCAGAATTGGCAATTTACATAATCGCAGTGATAGTTATTACCCTCATATCGATATGCTGTAAATACTGCATAAAAGAGGGATGCGAATCAGGTGATAATTACAATGATGCAATTGTTCACCCACCACCAAGGAATCTTACTGTTCCTGTTGCACCATCATCTGGCAGAAGACTACTCATTCCTCCGAGATCTAGTGGCTCAATCATTTTGCCACCCGAAGATGGAGTATTTGCAGTTGATTTAACAGGAATAGAAAATCCTAGCTATAATCCTTCGATTCGTATCACAGTGCCGATAAACCCTCCACCTAGGGCGCCACAATTTTCAACGATTGAGCCAAGCAATGAAAATCCAACACCCCTACTGGACTTGCCACCTTCTTACGAAACAGTTATTAAAACGCAAAATTCTGAATTCTCAAACGTTTTTGAAAAACCTCCGAAATAGAACCCTATATTGAAAATGGGGAACACGAATTAATTTTACACATATTCAAATGACTAAGGTGCACATTATCAAAACTGGAATTCAGAAGAAGTATTACTTATGAATGAGTGTTTCCTACTTACGATGTGTTGTATTTTCGAAGGAATTCAGCATATTTCTGTGCATATAAATAACTTTTAAAAACGTTTTAATCTTCATAATGGTTTTCGTTCGTAGACTGATGTGAGAACATCAAGAAAATCACTTAAAAGGATATAAGTTTAAACTACTATTTTAAAGAAGACAGCCATAATATATAAAGAGACAGTTTCTGAATGATTTTCAAATACAATTAAAGTGCAATATTTTAAAGAAATTATCGTCTTTTCCAGGAAGTTTCTTTTATTTTAATTTCCGCTTATTTATCAATGAATTCGGAAATCTAATATTAGTATTTTCAAGACAGAAATTATGCAAATTACAATACATGCAATGAAATATCTTTCAACACATTAATGTTACGTAGCATACAGAAAAAACTTAATAAATTTATATTAAAAAAATTAATAAAAATTAAAACCTGCATATGCAGATTCAATTCTAACCACGCCCAATGGTTAATTTCTAAATCTATAGAAATAGATATATATTTCCAATTTATTAAAAATTATGTAAATGTTGTAATGAACTATATCTTGTGAAATTTATAAATGTACATGTGAAATAACTATGAAATCTGTATTATTCTTATATAATCCCCCGATTGTATTAGTCATAACTTTTAAAATATTCTTATTAACCTAAGATTTACAAAAAGTTATAAAACTTTTAATTTCCTTATTTATGATCAAAGTTCTTTTAGAAGAAATGGAATTAAAATTATTATTAAATGGAATTTAAATTATTATTTAAAGGAAACCAGAAAAATTCTTCTTAAGGGAAGATATGTCCGCTTTTTGAATTCTTTAACTTTATTCGCTAAAATTCTAGTTTTTTTTTCTTATAAACCGAAAATATCAGTCATTCCATTTTTACATCCCAGACACAAATGACTTCTATAAAGTACATTTTCTTTTAAAATATTCCTCTAATGACTTTAAAAATTTGTTAAATTTTGCATTCAGAATTTGTATGAATTGCTTGTTTTGGAATTTCGGTAAATTAAAATAAAAGAGATTGGAAGAATTTTTCATTTGTTTTGTTAAAACTGATGTGTGATAATAACTATCTCAATGTATTTATTTCATATTTATATTATATTGTAGTTATATATTGAGTAAAACTGAAAGTTATTCTAATTAAAGCTTTTTTTTCTTGAAAGTTTTTACATATTTAAGATTTATATGGACTGTGTTATGCAATCAAAACCATTCTTGATAAAATTAAATTATTAACGTATGAAGTAAAAAAAAATATTTTTGGCTTTTAATGAAAGAACGGAATCTAGAAAGTTTATCAGAATGGCGTATTTACATTCTGAAATCACTTTTTCTTATCTATTGCTTTAAACGGTTCTGATATTTATAAAATGCTTAACAATATTTAAGTAATTATTACCTTCTTTTGTATTTACATCAAATATTTCATAATGTTTTTAGAAGTTAATCATTAATATTTACTATTAAAATGGCATTACTATAAAAAATGGCACTAAAAAAATATATATTTAAGATTTTAAGGATATTCTAGCAACTTATATCGAACAAAACATCCCGATGTACTTTGTAAATGAAAACAACGGACGAGTGATATTTAGTATAGAAACTAACGAGAATTTTATGCTTTTCTATCAGTATTAAGCTCAAATTAGATAACATTTTATTGATTGCCAATTTAAAAAAATCTTGATTAATAAAATAACACACTTTTTTGATAACAATATTAGGTGTAACATTACAGGATAAGATTTAAAAATTTTTTTAAACCTTATCTAGATATTTTTTGATAAAGTTTGACGTACAGTTTTTCTTAAGTGCAACCATAAAATCAATATGGGGACTATTATTCCTTAAAGATATAGAACTTTTGTGAGAATTATCAGCAATAATTGAATCCCACTTTTTCAATGTCATATTTTCCATTAGAAAATTTCTACTTGTAATATTTTCCATTAGAAAATAAAATATATGGTGCAGATATAATCTTGTTAATGAGATTTGTTGCAAAATTTTTAATTTAAATGTCAGCTTAAATACCCTCTCCTGGACCTCTTCGGACTTTAAGACCGTCTTTTTGTTCACCTTGTAAGAGCCCTTGAAGATATTGCGAAGGTTACAGGATAAGGCAGAAAAGTCGAATTTCTTAATGAAATCTTCAACAGAGAATGTTATATTCACTTCCAAAGATTTTACTGTACATTCACACAATATGGCGCCCTTTGTGCTTAGCAAATACAATTAAGAAAACTGAATGTGCATTTATAATTTCTTTTTATTTATCATTTGAAGAGAAAATTCATCACAGACTACAATTTTGGTTACATGATCACATATTTAACTTCATTAACGCAAGTAGTTTTTCAGATATCGCGTTCATATTATATATATATATACACAAGTAACCAATTCATCAACAAATCTTCCCCTCTATTGATGAAATTTCGTAAACCAAATTTTCTTCATTCAGTGTTCAGTTTGTCTGATTGTACATAATTCATCTCTATAGATGTGATAGAAATTTATAAATTTAATGTAAAAGAAAACATTGAATTGCATCGGCCTATTCAACATCTTTTTAAGTTCCAGTGCTCACAGAAAAGACAGAGATAATTATAAAAAGGATTTTTCGGATTCTGGAAAAGTGGAGGCCAAATCTTTTAATGATATCAGTATTTTGTCTGCTTCATATAGAAGGAAGTACAAATTTTATAAAATAAAAATAACTTTACAAAACCTCTTCGTTCAGCTGTTATATTTTAATGCCTGTGACAAAGTGTTGAAATCATTGGCTTCTGTGAAATTCCTTGTCGCGGAGAAAAGTACTTTAAAAAGCGGGGGGACTGGATTCCGCGTATAATAGCCTAAAAAACTTTTAAATACAAAATTAAATTTCAAAAGCGATTTAAACAGTAAATAAAACTGTTTTAAAGAAATCGAGATTTTAAGAATTTTTTTACAGCTCATGGAAAATACAAACTCAGAACTGCAGGCGATACGAATGACTTTTTGACTAAGATTATAACATTTAAAAAGCATCACCACTTATCTCATTTTCCAAATTTTGCAAAAGGAAGGAGAAAACTGAAAATTCAATTTTTGACAAAAATACTGAATACTTCTGATTTTTTTTTAGTATGAATTCAAAAAGTTCAGCTTTGTCATGTGAAATTTAAGAAATTGATATTGGTTGCATTTTGTAAAGCGAAGATGACTAATATTTTCCTTCATTATTTATTGAAAATCCTTAGAAACTATTTCATTATTCCGCTTTAGAAAACTAGAAAGACATAAGTTTCCTTTTCTTCTATTTAGTTCAGAGTTTGGGAGAAGGCGAAGGAATTTTACAACTTTCTGCCTCCAGAAGACAACTGGATGGAACAAGTTCTACTGATTTTCAGCGTAGTGTCGATTACCAAACGGATGGTCAGTATTTTAAGACCGTGTTTTTCGTTTTACTTGGAATCGGATTGGCAATTTTTATAGGCTTGATTATCGTTTGCTACCGAGTAGCGAAAGTTTTTGAAGGAATCAACAATCCATCAGTTAATAGGACAACAGTTCCTCCACCTGTCATTCAAGCGAATTATAATCTCCGAACACCTGATGAAATAGGAATCGCAGTCTCATATGTCAACTCTGCCTATAGCAGTGGACCTTTGGGAAGAAGTGAAGTTGATAGGCCACCCGATTATAGTACAGTGACCACAAACGATGCCAACAATCGGAATGCTGCTTTTCCTCAAGTTGTAACCACACACATAGAAACTCCACCTCCAAAATATGAAGATGGGCCTGTGTTTCGATAATCTATATTGGATTTCAACTTTTTGACTGAGTGTTAGATGTAGCAGAAATGTGCATTGTTCGTCGAAATAATTTATATGGACTACAATTTAAGATAGAATAAACGTAATTAAATTGCTGTTAAATGACATAAATGGGCATGCTTTAGCTACAATATACAGTAGAACCTCGATTATCCAGTCTAGCTGGGATCGAAATAATTTCAAACAAGTCAGCACACAGTTAATAGAGACTAAATTTTGTTATGGCTTCTTTTCTTTTGACAACGTTTGTCAAAACTATTTATTTGAAATTATAAAAAATAAGTCCTTACTTTTAAGCCTTACTTTTATGAGTTTTTACAATAAAGCAAATTTTATTACCTCTAATTTGTTTAGTTTAGAGTTTTGAAGTTTGAAAACTAATATAGTAAGCAAGCTTTTATTAGTTTTCGAATTTCACTCGTACATTTTTTGAAAAACAGCTAATTTCGGAATATTCTAAGGTAAAATGGCCAGGATATCATTTTTCAGAACTGAAAAAAAATGTGTTTGATAAGATGCTGGGTGGAGAGAGAGTTGTCAATTGCCTAAGGAATTTCTGTTTGGAATTATACAAAGGAAAGAAGATACACATAGAGCATTAGAAAGACCGTTTAAAGATCCATCCCTGATAAACATGATGGTAAAATTAGTGATAAAAAGATTCCCATATGTTGCTAATTTTTGCTGTTTTACATTCTTCCACTGGCTCTCTCAAAGGAATATTTTCTATCGTTCAACAAAGCGAGATTTTTCACCATAATTACAGTGCCATTTTTTAATAAAAATGCTTGAATAGATTACATTTTTAAAGTTCCTAAGAATAGAACTATGTTTTAATTTTTATCTCAAACTATCTCTAAACTCATAAAAAATCATTCCTCGAAAGCGACATTCTTCCAAGCATTTGCATTGTGAAAATCGGCTCTATCGCTACCTTAGGAACAATCTTTTGAAAAATTCATCGACTCATAAGAAGATGAAAAAAATTAAACCATCAGTTGGTGGAAGCCTAGATAAGCGAGATTCTTCTGTATATTGCTAATTAACTATAATGAATTATTAAAAATGTAAAAATGTCTTGAGTAAAATGAAAATAAATAGTAGTATATAAGTTTGCTTTTAATATTGCTTACAATAAATATGTGAAAAATAAGAAAAAACAGAATTTTAGTGCTGTTTTGTAGATTTTTTTCAGTTTTTTAAACTTTTCTAATTCAAATAAATGAAGTATAAACCTTCCTGCTTAAAAATAAAACATCATAGACCAAAAGTTGGGGAATTTATTTTATTTTATTTTAACCGCTCATGTCTCTTAACACCATTTTCAAGAGAATAGAATACATGATTTTTCTTCAATTTAATATATATGTACTAAAGCTCAGTAAAATTTTAAAAATGGATTTAACTAGTACGGTTAGACTTTTTAAAAGCATATTGAAAATATATGAATGACGATGCCTTTTCCTTTATTCACCTTATCTTCAGTGGGCTTTCTCTAACAGTGATAAATACGCCGATATATCCATAAATTCAGTTGAAGTCGGTAACTACAATAATGATTCTTTCTTTACAGTACATCATCTTTATTAGACCTCCATTCCGTAAAAATTAGTGTCATCTATAGTATTGAATCTTTTAATTGGCATATCTGCATTATATGAATGAATCAGTTCAGTTAATTGGTAGATAGTGATTCACATAAATGATCCTTTTATTATACATTTTTACTTATATAATCTTGAATATTGTTTTATAACAGCAGCCATTCTTAATTATAAAAAGTATTACATTCTCAGACGGAAGAAACGTAGCTTTTCCACATTTTTTTAATGAAGAAAAAATTGTTCCGACTGATACTCAATCTCAAAATACCGTAAGTCAAAAAGTTGGTCGAAATCGCCTAGTCAATATCGCTTTATTTAGTAAGCGGATAGTATAAAGTCACTAATGACAAAAAACAAGTTAGTTCCTTAAGATAAAAAAAAATGTGATAAAGCGGAATTGAATTGAAATGGCCACTATAATTAATATACAATGGCAAAATGGCACTCGTTGCCATTTTGTTCGTTTTCAACTACGAATTTAATATGCGACCATATAACACTTTGAATTTTTCGTAAACATAAAATACGAAAGTTATGATTTTATACAATTCCTAAATAAATCGTGTAGAGCCCATACAATATGTTATAGTTGGTAAAAGTGAAATTTTAATATTATATTGAGTATTCAATTTACAATAACACACGTCATATTCTTTCTCGGTTAAAAGCAATTTTTTAAAGTCATGGATAAAGACAGCATTGCATAAGAATAATTTAATTGAATTTATTAATTTTTTCATCTTTACCAATTTACACATTTTTATCCATTCATTTTAGAGAAATTCCGAAACAAATTCTTTAGTGTCCGAAAAATGGATGATTTTCTATAAATTAAAAATCGAAAGGTTAATGAGTTTCTTACCGAAAGCTTACACAGAATAAAAATAATAATAAAAGAGAAGATTACGTCCTATGATCTAATTCAATTCATTATATTAATTATTTCAATGCAAAATCTTATTTTCAGATGAATCTAATACTGAAACTTATGAAATTATTACTCTTCATCTGATTGGAAACATCCTTAAATTTTATTAGGTCCTATTAATTTAGAATAATAATTTCACTAAGCAAGAATCTTTTAAAAAGTATCAAGAAATTTTTTGTTCTAATTTATTTTTTAACTGAAAATATCTCACGAAATATTATAACTTGCAACTAAATCTTTATATCTAATTTTTCAAATAAAAATTCATATTAATTCAAAATTTCATCAAATATATGCTTTAAAATTAAGTCTTAAAATAACTGACTTAGAAATTAGTTAATTGAATGCGTTTAAACTATTTTAAAAGTACTGATTAACACTTTTGGCCCTCCCGGTGGTATTTCCCACCGCGGTATTTTAAGTTCTGCATTTTCCTTTCTTTTTAAAACTTATGGTGTCATTTGCCATGATTTTCTGGTTCCTATACCCATGGTGAAAATGAGATGAAAATTAATGTAAATGTTATCTTGGTGACCTTCATCACAAATTCCCATCAATTTCGTTTTTAATGACCATGTGTTGAAAAAATAAAGTTTTTAAACTTCACTCGAACATGAACTTTTGAAATGGGACTCTTTGGACATTTATCAAGTTTTAAATTTATTTATTTTCAACATTCTAATTAAAATTTGAACAAATGACTATAGAGAAAGTCTTAGATTTGGAATTTTATAAGCGAAATTAAAGCATTTTTCATTTTTTGGAAAAAAACAGTAAAAAATCATACATTTAAATCTTTTCAAATTAATATTGAATTCTGTCAATAATAAGGTAATTTTTAGCCGTTTTGTAGAAATTCTTTAATTGCTATTCTTGCTCTTTTTATTATTTTTCCTTACGTATTTCTAAAATTATCAATAAAATACTTTCAGTGAATTTTTTATACTAGAACTTGGATAGAATTCTTGGACGATAGGCAGGAATTTAACAGTAAGCAACAGAAGTTTAGATTAAAAAAATTGTCTGGATATGTTACAGATTTATTGGGGATTTTTAGATGCATTTGACTATTGCTTGATTAAATTGTATTTATGTATTCTTCTGAAAATTATTATTTTTAGTTCCACGACATTCCATGATAAGACATAATAACTTTGCTATTTTGTACAAGCTTCGGTTACTGTTATTATTATTATTTTATACGAGTCTCTGATCTATATTACTAAGTGCAACGGAATTACTCAGTTTTCGGACAGTTACACAATTGATCAAATACGAAGTTATATCGAAAAAAAAAATCTTTGATATTGATCAACTCACTTTCAGCTGATCAACATCATATCAAACTATTGATATCATTAACTTTTGAGTTTCAATATTCATAACAAAATTATTAATATTTTTATACTCCTAGCAACAAAATATGTAAAAAAAGATCCCGATAGTAAACTACAGTAAAAAATTAACTTCTCAGATATATCTAATAAGTTATTATTATTATGGCTAACAAGCGAAATAAACTTACTATCAAAATTCAGGGTTTACAAAATTCAATCAATAATTACGAATTAGACAAAACGATTATGGATTCAAGAACATTGATCATTATGAAAGAAATTTCAAGTAAAAACTTAATATTAAAAATTAATATTCATACTATTTGTTATTAATATAATTAAAAAATCATTCATATTGATATAAATTTAAGATCATTAATATTTTCACGTGTGAAATGCATTAAAAATATAATCTCAAAATTATAAATAATGAAAAAGGCTTTTACTGTAGTCATAAATTATTGACTGTTATTAAACCTTATTTATATTAAAATTCTTATTTATTTGCAAAATATCTTTATTTTCAATAACAATGAAAAAAATCGGTATAAAATTAATATTTAATTTGTGTATGTTTGGACACAAAATTTCCATATTGTAAATAAGATCACTTATCATCATAAACCATGCAAAAATAAAATAAATATTTTTAAAAAAATAAATTGAATTGAATTAGAATGACTGCCTGAAATATTAAGAGTCGTAAACCTATACTGAACGTGATAAACGAAAAACCTCAGAAAAAAGTTTAATCCCAAAGTCGACGTCTGGCTCAAAATATTACGCTATGTTTGTCTTCAATTCAACCGTTATATTTTTAATCTGTTTGGGTTATGAAGGTTAAGTACCAGGAACAATAAGAGATGTAGGCGTTGCGTTTATAACCATGCGAGTTCAAGCAACTGACTTGGTGTAACAGCCTCAAGGCTTTGAGTGAGTCAGAAATTTGGTTATCGTCATACAAGGTGAGCAGTGTTGTCGACTTTAAACACATACGTTTAAGGTAAAAGGAAAATAAGTTAGCGACAAAATATATCTATTTAAGCGAAACTCCAATTCCTGAGCCAACGCAGAATTCTTAATTTTCTTCAAAAATTGAGCAAATCTATAAGCATGATAGCAAAAAATGACGGAAAAATTATTACAAATTTGTGAGCATAATTTTTGATCAAAATTAATTTATTTAAAAACCTTGATTGTTAATTAGGATTTTAAAGCTTTATACTTCATTCATCCAAAATATAATAAATAGAAAAAATTATTAAACTTTTAAAATTATTTAAAAAAGATATTGATGATGCCAATTGTCAATGTCGATGTCAATTTTTTTCAAAATTATACAACGATTACTTTTAATTGAATTGCTTCTTTCCTCTTAAGGAATTTCAAATATTTCATATAAATAAAACTTTTTAAATTTTTGTTTTCATATGTTACAATGACTAGTTTGAAAATGGTGGGAAAATGACGAATTTACTTTAAATAATAACTATGCAAAGGTGTTAGAAATATCTACCATTCGATTTCAGAAAAATACCCATTCCTAATTTACCCAGAATAAAATGTTTTATCACATGAAATTAAGAAACTGGTTATCAGTAATTAGTTCAGAAAATAATAGTATTTTATTTTATTACATTCCAAAAATAAATGTTCTTTTTTTTAAAATCTATTGCATAGTACATACATTTTCCTTTTTTTTTCGGTATTTCTAGAAAACAATCAAACCGTAACAACTCTGGGGCCATTCGGAAACTGGAATAGAATACCTTCAATAGAACCAACTGGAATCAGTGAGCGTTATCCATACTTATACTTCTCCTCAATAATATTCGTCATTATAATTGTTGCAACATCCTTTCTCGTTGGTCTTCGATCATGCTACAAGGCCTCAAATTATTTGACTTATCAATGTTCTGCTAGAGCACCTGTTGTTAGAGAATTCAGGCGATCAATGGTGCCGACGGAAGCTGTTATGATAAACAGAACAGTGCTACCAGATGATAAACCACCAAGCTACACCTCAGCAGTCCAAAGTTACAATGAAACTAATAATTTGTTAACATCCGAAACACCTCCTCCTAACTATAGCAGTATTGTTTGAAGTTTGAATCCAAAATAATGAATCTCAGAGCATAAAATAAATATGATCGATCATACATAATAATTTGGAGCTTAGAGAAGCATGTTCAAGAAAGAATTGTGACTAACGTTGGAATCATTCAGCATATGGAAAATTAATAAGTTCTTCACAGCAGTATGCAAACAATATTATAGCGAAATTACTGTTCTTAGAGCCCTTGAAATACTTTTGTACCATGGTTTGTTGCAGGTAATATGTATATAATAATAAGCAAGATAATCTTAGGACTAATATACATACGACTGTCATCGCAGTTATTTGAAAACGGTGATATCAAAAAGTAAAAGCAGCCCGTGTTACTATCCCGTGTGATCCGTGCGACGACATAGGAATCTCTAAATTATACTTTAGTAATACAGTAGCTAATATATAGTAACATTGTGTTTAGATCTGATTCCTCTCCAAACTGCAACAGTTTGAAAAGGAAAGAATCCACATAAAAAAAATCTCAGGAGACAAAATAAATTTCATGCCAACGAGCTACGAACTGAGACATCAGCTTGTGATAACAGTCAAAGATCTGAAAGATATATACTATTCGTGATACTATGCCCTAATACCCTTTATTTTTAAACTTCTGGAAAGCATGTTATAAAAATTCATAAAGAAATAGTTCCTTAACCTTAAAAATTTAGTTCAAGGAAGACCAGTTTTCGAAGATGGCTTTTATATAGCATGAATTTTATTGCATTTTATTCGTAAAGAAAATATATAATATAATAAATTTAGATTGAAATGTTTGAAGATTTATCACAGGAATTGTTATTATATTCAATAGCAGAATTGATCTCTAATTTTCTACAATAGTCTAAACGCAATTAGTTTGTTGCAATTTTAGATATATCTCAGAATTGCTAAATATGTATTGGTAATCACGATTATGAAATCTTACAACCAGGACCACCATCAACTCGAATTTTTTGTAGAACTTGAATAAAAGGAATTTTGCAATGTTTAACTAACTATTATTATTTTTAAATATTCCAATTGTTGCACTTTTTATTTCATCAATAACAAAATGAAATGATCATATTCTGTTTGAGAACATTCAAACAAACTGAAAAGGAAAAATTGTTCTGTTGACACAAATTCCTAATTGTCACGTGCAAGATGATCAATTATTAAAATTATTAATCAACCAGAGTAAGAGTGATAGGTGCATACTATATAAAATATACATAATTCAAAAATCTTTATGATAAAAAATTGACTTTTTGTCATTTTATATATAGTTTAGAAGGATAGATGTTACAGATTACTTCCAATTACTAAACAAATGAAATAACCACTAAACATTTACTAATTAATATGCATGAAATTCAAAGAAATCACACTAACCTGCCCGGAACAAATCATGTGTTTGGTACACAGATTTGTTAAAAGGCTCTGGGTTGTACATAGGGCTGTTGATATCTTTCTATGGTTGTAGGAATTCCGATCCGGGTATTTCTGTAACTGCCTAGTCAGTTGTTCAAACTGCAGTTGTTCTTCACACATCGATGTTTGCAGAGCTTCCATCAGGTACAATATACTCTGAAAAAAATATTTCAAAAATGTATACTTTAATTTTTAAAAACTTGAAACGCATTATGAAAATGAATGGAACGATTTAAAGAGAAATAAATTTGAATTCATTAATAAAGAACATCCATAACAACTACATAGATTCTTTAAGATTGTTGCATCAGTAATTAGTATCAAAAAATACTGTAAATAAATCTTTTCTAATTATTAAAATGCAACATCAGATTCTTTTGACCAGTAAAATTTATATGAAACTAGGCAATTCGCTTATGTTCCTGAATACGGTTATAGTTGTAAGAAAAAATAATGAAACCAAGAATCGCAAGAAGAGTTCAAATCCATTTCCTTAAATTATATTTTGTGTTTTTTCCAGAAATCGTCGAGTTGTTTAAACAAAATAGTGCTTGAGTTTTAAAACACAAAATTAGTCTTTAATTAATGATCTAATTTCTTGACGGTCTTGATTTCACGTTCACATCATTTTTTAAATGCAAACTAATCATTTTGTTTGAATTCTCTAAGGTTTGCAAAATAAGGAATTTCTTTCTTTTTCTAGCTGAATGAACATTTTTTTTTCTTGCAGCCTTTAGATTCGCCAATGAAGCGACTCTCCAGAAATTGCATTTATTTTATGAGAGACGAACATTGTACACCAGCAAAACTTCACTTTCGGAAGTTTTTATTTTAACAAGACGAATAACTTCATCCGTATTTCAACCTGAAGCATATACGAAGGTCTTGTAGCGTCAGCCTTATCAGCTAGATAATATCCTTCGAGCTGAAGGGTCCCTTTTGCTCGAACGGTATATCGCT
>JAOUZG010016694.1:3495070-3544321 GCA_026289955.1 Argiope argentata | reverse complement strand
ATATCGCTCGGCTACTGGCTCAAACGTCGCAGGTTCGTACCGCGACCTTCACTAGCTACAGTCTTTACGAAGTCTCATTCTATACAAACATTTTTGCAGACAGACAGATTCCATACATACAAGATCAGCAAACCACATTCTTTTATTTCTTGAATATGATAGGTATTCAAGGCTCAAAATCATTATCATCGGACACATATGTGATGAGTCTAGAGTTGATGGCATTTTCACATTCACACCATAAAGAGTTTAATTCTTTACATTTCAAACATACTTTACCTAAAATTCTCTTGAGAATATCTTTGACCAAAGCGATGAGACGTTATGACCACCCGCGAGGAAGGTGAAGGAGACATACATTTCCAAATTATTCTTTTTGAAGCTACATCAGAAACTACTTTATTCCAGTTAATCTTCCACAAAAGGAGACCGGCTCCTGCAAAGCTCTTTGTGTTATCTGAAAAGATGACTTTTGGTCTATTCCGACGAGCTATGAATCACCTAAATGCTAATAAAAAACTTTTCGAGCAATTCTTTTGCCTCTTAATATTCAATATTTTTTCGATGGCTTGCAATCGAAGTTTGAATACCACAATGCAGAAGTTATACCTAATCAAGTTTGTGATCACAGAATGATCTGAAGGAAGGATTAAATGGTAATTTGAAATCTTCAGTGTCTTTTCGCAGTTTCAATCTGGTATTTATTCTCAGGTATCCATTTTTATATACAACATATTGAAGGGGTCTTAATTTTTCTTCGTTAGCTGAAGCGAACAAAGATATTTGTACAGCATATACAATTTGTATTTCTACCTCTTTCAGTGCGTTAGTTGTTATCGTGCTCGATTCTACGGCAAGTGTTCCATATTTTTGCAACATTTATCAAACCTGATTACCCACTTAGCAACACTTATTAGCTTTTAAAACAAAGAAAATTTAGTTAAGAATTCTTGAATATGCTTTGACATTTCTAAAGATTTGGCAACGAATATTTTCTTTACTGCTTAAATAACGTTTTGACCTGTTAATAAGTTAGAGGCAGGCAAGATTTTTTTTCTTTATCATTTAATCAGGTTGGACCTCCCACCACTTTCGAGCAATCCAAGTTTTGACTGGTCAACATCAAGATGGTTGATTTACGGGGTCTAAATTCCCAGTCACACGATTTCATCGATCTGGTTCATTTTTAGCTCATTTCCTTCACTCGATTCATCATAAACGTTGCCAATAGCTCATCCATTTTTATCCAGCGCAAACAATAAATGGAATCAGACTAATAATCATAGTCCTCTTTTACGGTATCAAAGGAGTTATATTGCAGAGCAAATCAAACTTTCTAAGAAAATAATTTCTTTTTATTCATTAATAAACTTCTCTAATTAATCCTTATTAGCAACAATAGTTAAACACTTATCAAATTATAGAATTCTTCAAGTGTTGAATAGATATTTTGTAACAATCAGACACTCTAAGTGATAGCCTAAAGTTGCACCTAATAGGATTGGACTTGATTTGACTCCAAACACTACACGACAGTACCTGTAGATTTCAATAAGGATCGGATCGCTTTTTTGACACCAAAAAAAATGCAGAAAACCTTTACCAAGGTCATTCAGTCGAATTTGAAGAAAAGCTTTATGAATAACAGCGATGACACCATACTTTCCGATTTGAAACCGATTCAATATGGATAGTCCACAATATTTGGACCTTTAACTAGGCAGTCATTTAATGGTGGGTTTTCTTTGGTTTTGGCAAATCCATCGAAAATCGGTCCGATTTCCGATGCAGAAGATATTGGCAGTCAAGGTTGTTTATTTCTTCAATTACACCTTCTTTCTTTCAGCACTCAAAAACATTTTCATTATCATGGAACATACCAGAAGATCTTTCAACTGTTTATTCTTTTTTTTCTACCAACATTCTGTTTGAAAGCGGTGCAAGATGATCTTCTAACGAAGGTAACGAAACAATATGTCTTTCATTTTTATCTTGCTTAACAGAATTTTTAAAAAATCTTCAGTATCCTTTTGATTTTATTCATTGGTAAGATCTAATGGTTTTCTTTACCTCAGAAGACATACTTGGCAGAAGAAACAGAGTTCCCATTCTCTATAAACAATCCTGCGGCTATTGGCAAGTCTCCTTTAAATTTCGCTTGCATCGTATTTCCCTTTAAAGAAAAGCCTTGCAAATAAATTGTTATTCCGTTTTCGTTTCCAGCTTCGTTCTTCAGGAGTCTCATTAAACTCTTGAATCGAGATTCTTCTTCAAGTTTCTTATCAGACATTAAACGACTATCACTTCTTTACTAAACTCGTAAAATTGTTTCACTCAAACATGATTCGACGAGTGGAAGTAACATGGCAACGTAATTTGTCGTATTAAAACCCAGAGTATCTAATGATCAGAAGATTCAATGTAGTCATAAATAGTTGATGACTTTACTAGTTTTCTTTAAGGTTAAATGCCAAAGTTAGTTTTAGTAACTCTCAAATCTAATATTCAGCCAAGAGATCATTTTTGTCGAATCAGAATTTCAACGTTTACTTTGTAATAGTTTCCTTTGATTGGTGGAAAACTTTCAACTAATTCAAGGGCTCTGGAATTTGGAATAGCTGCTTGCGCCAAATATTGGAATTTGTCGACTTCATGAATGTCCGGGTCATGATCAATTTTTTAAAACTGTCCCCAAAACGGTAGCCAGTCCTTAATTTTTCTGCCAAATTTCTTTAGATCCAACCGAAGTAACGAATTTTCTTTTGAAGGTTAATTGCATCGAACTAGAAAATCAGATTCAGTCACTTGATTATCCAGTTATATTCATACGCTGCATTAATTTCATCATCTAAATCCTCAATATTTATTTCAGCTTCAAGTGATATTAAAGTAAGAATTTGTTCATTTAAAACTCAGAATTCATTATACTCTTTTCCAAGTAATTCGAAGTTCAACAATAGATCCAAAATCTTCTCTTAAGTTGTCACCAGCATTTAAAATATCATCATTAAAGCACTTTTTCTTATGAAATTTTCCATTTCAAATTTCATTATAAATCAAATAACTAAGCATGACTTTAGAGTATACATTCAAAATATATCAAATGACTAAGTATGACTTCAATATATATTCAAAGTATATCAAGTGATTAAAAATCTATTTCAAACATTTACTTGCTCATTCTTGCTTATTTTTCACATCAAAACATACGCATTCCATTAGTTATGTTGCATCAGCATTTAGTATCGACAAAATACTGTAAATAAATCTCCTCTAATAACCAAAATGCTAGGACATCAAATTTTTTTCATCCCTAAAATTGATTTAGAACTAGGAAAACTTGTCCGTGTAACAAAATAACATTCACAGTTTTAAAAAAGGAACTGCAATGAAGCTAAAATTTACAAAAAAGAGTTCGAATCCATTTCTTTGGGTTTCCTCAGTTTCTAGTTTGCGTTTTTTTCAGAAACTGTTGAGTTGAGATGTTTAAAATAAATAGCTTATTTGATAAAGATCCCGAAACACATGGACGATTAATTGAAATGTGTTTAATGCAGTTTTTCACATCAAAGGCTTCATCACATAATTTTAAGAAGTCATAATTAAAAAAATATCAAAAGCTTCAATGTTTAAAGATTAATATACAGCTGGATTACGAAAAGTTTCTTGAGGCAAAATTTAAAATGACAAAAATAACTTAAATAATTATTTTTATTTCAAATAATAAAATTAAGTTTTGCCTGAATTGGTTCAAGGATTCTTATATTTCAAACAGTGCAAAAGAATACATCAATTATTATTGTTATTTAAGTTATAGATATGACAACAAGGATTGTCGTATGGACCAAATTTATTTAGAAGGATCAAAATAAATTAAAGATTATCGTATAATTTTTTCATTAATATGAATCTGATTTGACGTCATAAATAATTTTATGCAAGAATTAAATTTTTTCCTAAATATTTTTTTCTTTCATTTTCAGTATAAGTTTAAAAAATATCCATCATAAAGCATTTATCAAAAAAAAAATCATAATTCAAGTATTCCATCAAGAAATTTCTTTCTATAAAACCACGTAATTCAGAATTATCGATTCTGAAAGCTAAAAATGCATTTGATCATGTATTGCGAACAAGAGAGTATAATAAGTAAAAAAATATATTCGCAAATATTTCTGAACAAAATAAATTTCTTCGTACTTATTTAACAACTTAAATCCAATGATTTTAATAATAGTCTGAGAAAGTCTTGGTACAGCTTGCAAAAGCTTCAAAAAATCATATCGAAAAAAAGTGTTAAGAATTAAGCTTATCACTTCGTCTTCTTGGGCGGAGTCAGCTGCCAATCACGTAAACATCACGTGGTCTGACCGTTGATGTTAGTATATTCTTTTTTCCAGTGGAAGCGAACTTGATCCTGCTACAAGGGGGAGTGTGATCTTGGCTCTCCCCTGTGAAATTTTATGCGTAGTTCTCTAGCTCTGCTACACAATTGCATAATCATGTACCTTTTGTTGTTGATATTACCAATAAATCACATAAAAGACAACCTGCGTCTTCAAGTCATTTCACCAAAGCTACAATCTTCACTATCAGATTAATTATTGTTTAATCAAGAAATCAGCAATAATTTAATTTACAATTTACAAAAAGCACTTTTGTTGAATATCATCAGTTAAATTCATTATAACAGGGCTTAAGGAATTTAAACCCTAACTAAAATTTAATTATTGAAACATACAGGTATAACATGCATCGTATATGTTTATAGATAATACATGTATAAATTCGCTATAAACATACTATAAGAGTAATCTATATATAAGAAATTTATCGTCTGAATTCTGAATGCTGTAAAAGCAGATTTTCTACACACCATTATTTCAACATTTGCACAAAATAATTATAACATTTGCTCTATTTTTTCGCAGAAATAATATGAAATTTTCCAGACTATTTTTGTGAAGATCAGTTTGAAATAGATACTCATTGAAATAAATTATTACCTCAATGCAAACGCAAGTACCTCAATATAAATTATAAAAAATAGTTAGGCGGATAAAGTAAAATTAAAAAAAAAACATTTGATTATGATGCCAAATCCTGTATAATAATTGCAAAGAGAATTAACAGTTGCATTAATTTACAAAACTTTATGAAACTGGAAATTTTTCAAACTGTAACTTTCATTTCACAAAATTTTTTTAAAAAAAATTACTACCTTTATCTGAAGAATACACTTGGTTGTTGAAATGTTATTTTACTTTCGTTGATCATTAATACCACTGAACATATATTTCACCTATTTCATTGAAATTCATTAGAAAAAGTCTGAAAAATTCAAGTCTACGGCACTAGACAAATTTATTCTACAAGAACAATATACTTTATCAAATACTTTTCTTTAGATACGTTATAGCTAGCATCACTTTGTCAAAACAGCAATTTTTTTCAACGTAAGCGTCTACAGAAATAATAAAAGTGAAAGTTAGCTCGACTATCCAGATGGCTGTCTATTTTAGTGTGAAAACCACCTGCTCTGTAGCGAACTTTGAAAAAGAGGGGAGGGTTTGGCGGGCACCGGAAGTTAGGATGAGGGCCTTTCTGTGAGCAGTTAATGGAACGGAATGGCAAGTGTAAAAGAGATACAGGGAAGTTACTTTTTTTTTTGAAATGTTGGGATTATAATCAAACTTAAAGTAACACGAAACAGTTTGAAATTGATCTTCAGTGAATTAAATGATTACCTCAATGTAGACGCTTTTCAACAAAAATTATAAAAAATAGTTAGTCTGGTAAAATACAGTTTTGTAAAAGTGAAAAAACATTTTTCTCAAAACTCACAATCGTTTGGAAACAATCCATTTCATATCCTAGCCAATATAGTAAAATTGTTTTCGCTAATTCATTCAGTTTTATAAAAGTTCCTTTCAAAACACCGTAATGATCAGTTTTCAATTTTTTTATATGCTGGATAGATGAGCTAATGTTATTAAAGGGATTAAAATTTATAAAAATTTCGGTGTGAAATCTTGATAGATAGTAATCCATCATGAAATCAAAATACTTTCGAGTAATGACTGTGAAAAATCAAATCATACTTTATTACTTGGATTTGGCTTACACAGTGAGCTATGCATACAATAGTAATTTTTTAGTCAATAAAGGATCATTTGAAATATATAAATTTGAAAGTGTGAGACTCAAATACTGTAAATTAAACAAAATAAACAATTAAAAAACAATCATAATTTTTTTAATTTTTAAAGAGTTTCTTTGGATAACAAATTCAGCCAAATAAATTGTTTAGTAATAAGTTATAACATTGTAAGATTAATTATTAAGAAGGTTATAACATTTATAAATCAATTAAAATGTTGTTAAAAGTAGTGAGTTTTACAGCAAAAAATTTAAAAGAAAATTTTCAATAACAAACAGCACATAGGTAATCAGCTTTATTCAAAATCTTTTTTGAAAGAGAATCTTTTATTTTATAGATTATAAGTTCGAATTCCAAAGTGTGTCAATTAATAAATTAGATTTTATTATTAGGTATTATTACAAAATGGCAGCTAATAAGTATCCGTAACATATATCCGTTGTGACTTTGCAAACACTACATTTGAGTTGTTTTTTTTTAATCAAAGAAAAATTTAAATTTTAATTTTTTTGTATAAACTTGCCATAAGAAATAAAAAAAATGCTATTAAAATCGAAACCAGTGGATACAGCTTTTATTAATAATAGAGACAGATAGTCAAAAGATAATAACTATATTCAACCAAAAAGCATTTACAAATTAACACGTTTATTCGCCACTTTTGGCGACCAGCTGTTCTATATTCAACCTCATCTTCTATATATTCAAAATCTAACCAACAATCAATCTAAACAACTATTTCTCCAATGAATAAAAAAAAGAAAAGAAATTACGCAATTTCGTCAATTTTTATTTCGTATGAAATTAATCTCACAATGGTTATGAGAAAGTTATATGAATTATCAAATCAATGGTGCCTTTCTCTCCACAAATATCCATTTTCAAAAGATATTTCAAAAGCATGATTTCACTGTATATTCTCTGTGGGAAGAATATGCATATATAACATACAGATTTTGTAAAATTTTATCTGCATGAAAGTTCATTACTTTTCGTTACACCACACAAGATAGCCTGCCTCTTATGTTATCAACTCCGAGAGATCGGGAGAAATAAAACTTGAGCATATCCCCCATTCTCAACAATCGGGCTGAATTTGCCAATTTCTGCATCTAATTACAACAAAAGTTAAGTGAAAGTATAGTTGCTATAATATATGTCACGCAATAATGACAGAGCATTATGATTGGTGGCTCAAAATGATGAAATTGTGAAGTTGGCGAAGAAAATTGTTGAAATCGTTTCAGTTGTCGAGGCTGAGGGCTATGCCAAAGTTTCATTTTGTAATATTTCTCGAAATGGAGATGAAGGAGACATACGACAACTGGTAATGTATTGAGAAAATTCTAGTATTTATATAACATTATGAGGATCTATATAGAGGTAATAAGCTTTCAAATAAAACAAACATTTATCAAATGGATCTAGTGGTTAGGGTATCAAACTTTGTCGCAGGAATTTTCCATTGAGCATCATTACGAAAAAATGTTTTGTTGATGCATTCTGTTAATGCATTTAGAGTTCAAAAGCTTTAATATGAAAGAGAAGCTGGTGTCCTGGTACAGAGGTAGCACGTCTTCCTTGTGATCTGGGCGTCCAGGGTTCGAGTCCCCGTTAGGGTGTCCTTGTTCTTCTGTGTACTATCTGTGCGTTGTGTGAATAGCCCCCCCCTGTAAAAAGGGGTTATGCAAGTGAATGTGTGTGTCATCCTCATATAAGCTAGACTTTTGCCCTCGGGTGCTCAGGGGTCCATAAGAAGCTACTGCACCCCTTCTTTCTGTTGTAAAGCTGACACAAAATCATCACCATCATTATGAAAGAGAAACTGGAGATATAAGTCTAGGACTATGTAGAACCTGGTTCGTTGGCTGCGAGGAAAAGAGGTGATGAAGGAGGAAATTTTCAGCAAAATTAAAAGTGAAATAATTAATTAATTTACTACAAATAAAAAAATCATGAGCAATAAAAAGATTAATTGTCAAAGAAAAAAAATGCTGGTCTTCTAAGCTGTTAACTTAGATAACGAATATTTTAAGAAATTATTAAAATTAGATCAATGATTATTTTGGAGCGGCATAAAAATTGTTTTTTTTTGTTAGACTTTTATATTAGAAATTATTAAAGAAAAACTTTTAAAAAAAGTGAGAATTATGTTTCTTTTTTGAATGGTTGGAAACTTTATACAATTTTTTTTTTGGAAAAAAATAGTACCGACGTTTCGACTTCGGCATCATATTATTTTTGCATAGTTCTCTTGATACTATTATTTATATTCAATGCGATATTTCTGTGATATTTCAATAATTTAGCATTTTAATTTTAAAAAGCTCAATTTCCTGCCATTAAAATTAATAAAGTTATAAAGCATTGATTTCCTTCATGTTTAACCACTTAATCATCAGTTCGAGGAGAATCATTCGTTGTTTAGAAGATTTTTTCTCGGGATGGCACTAAATTTGCATAAGATTGTTTAAAACAGTGATACACAAAGATTCGTAAAGCGGTCGATTTTAATCACAGAATAGTCAGAATAGTAGAAATCACAGAATAGTGGAATTTTTATTTGTTTAAAATGTTCATATCTAAATATATTTCATTAAATATGACTAATGTAACCAGGTCTTTGAATAAAAATTTAAATTTCTTTTCAGTATTTAGCGTTTGAAGTATTTTTATTGACTCAAACGGCGTGAAATATAATTATTTATGCCATTAAGATTATTTTTATAACTGGAAGTGTTTGCTTCTTAGTTCTAATGTTTTAGAAATTAGTTTTTGGGACATGACTCGAATGGACACCATATATATTATTTATTTATTGTACAATTTTTCTTTTTAATGAGTTTTTGGAAAGCGGGAGAGAAGTTTTGATGTCTAAAATGTGCTGCATTGACGCAAAGAAGCCGTTAAATTTTGCAAGACTGTAGAAAATGGTTATCTCTCATACACATAAAAAAAGCACACAATCGGAGATTCTGACCTTCAAGACGTTTCTTGTATCGCAACGGCAATCAGTTTTATTCGCAATATTCAATTTAATATTCAGTAGAGGCGGAATAATTACGATCCTTAGACGGATAAAGATAGTCTACAATTCCAGGTTTTGGGTCAGCAGAGAATTTTTTCTTTTTAATGTTGACAAGGGAATAATACGCAGAATATAATTAATAAGCAAGTCTCTGCTATAAAAACATTGCGTATAAATAAATATATTACGACCTATTCTTCAATCGGTGAAATGATTCGATCCAATTAAAAGACAGTTGAATGAATTATTTTGAAAGAACCTTAAAATATTCATGCCAACCGAAACTTTGTCTTTCTTATCTAGAATAGTGAATGAATTATTTTTATAAGTCTTAAAATTTATTCTGCGCAGAAATAATGAGTTAGGGCTATTTATAATTTCTTTCCAAAATAGTATTTTTAATAGTTTTTTCTTTCCAAAATGGAAAACTTTTCATAGCAGCTGATTTTACTGGTTGTTGTTGTTACTTATGACTCTTGTCATGGACAAGCCCCCGCTGATACAGCAGCAGATTTAGGCCGAAAGGAGCGCCCCTTGTTTTTGAAGTAGAGCCATCTAGGGCCAAGAGTAGGACTTAGCTACACACTCAATACAGTCACTTGCACAGCCCCTTTTTACAGGGGGGCACAGTCACACATCTCACAGAGAGCACACCGAAGAACAACCATGCCCGAACCAGGACTCCCAGAACACGAGGAAGACGCGCTACCTCTGTGCCAGAAAGCCGGCTGATTTTACAGATATAGGAAGGTATCTGTAGAAAGTTTCACTACAATATTCTTAATTAAGCAGCTTATTGAGACTTCTAGCAAAATGCAAAGATAAAATCTTCTCACTTTTGGAATGAATATCATTCTGAAACATGTAGCCTTTAAAATCATATTTGGAATAGCTTTACATGAAAATTAATTGCTCATTTCAATAACATTTGTAAGAAGTTTTTATGGCCATTCAAAATGCATATTTAAAGTGTTCTTTATGGAATTATATTCTTTTATGAGTTCTATACCTATATATTAGATTTTTATTCTCTCCTATATGTAGAGAATAAATGTTGTGAGAGGGAATGTTTCCCTCTCACAACTATTGGGCCACACTTTTCTGTAATTATTTTCATGAGACTCTCATTTATAGAACAAAATGACCATGGAATCATTCATATTAGTATTATGTGCGGCTGAAGAAATTGCAGCTGATTTCCGACCTCAGAAGACGAGCGTATTTGTCTGAAGGGAGAAGAGTAAAAAAAGATAGTGAGCACATGAGAAATAATTGGGTTGTAATATACTTTATCGTGATGAATACAGCATATATCCCAACCCTCTCCATTTTTCATATTGATCTCCAGTCGTGCAATAACTTGAAGAGAAAAGCAACCAGCTGTGGTAAACTGTGATTCGCGCCTCACTCCTGTCAAAATAGATTCCTCTGATATCGCCTAATTCCTAAACCACACTGGCCATCCTCCAGGAGGGAGAATAAAGTTTCCACACCTCAGACAACATAAATGACATTGAAGTTCTCCTTGTTAAAAAATAATTAACAGAAGAGCATAAAAGTTGTTACTGTTTCAATTTGTGTTTTTGAATTTCTTATAGTTTCATTTAAATTGTTATTACGTCTTTTGTTTTCTTTTATATTGATAAATGAAGTCGAAGGTAAAACCCTATTACCGTTTCAGTAAAATTAAATATAGTTTAAATGAACGGATGGAGAAAAAAATATCATTTTAAATATATAAGCATTACATATTTTCCTTATCTGGTGATTCCTAATTTGTTTTAATACAACAGAGCTTAATAGCGTTTAATTACGGTTTATTGTTATTTCGGGAAATAAATTTTAAAATCAAATCAACTAAAAGATTACATTTACACTGTCTTATTTTTTATTTATCAAAAAAGTTGTGGGAATTAATTTTATGAATGGAGGGATGAAGTGGAAATAATTTTAAAATTTGATTTTGATCTTTTATTAACAAAAATATTTAATTAAAAATTTTAATTGCAGCTAGGAAATTTTTAAAAACACATTTTTCTTTTGGTTCAAAAATGTGGTAATTTGATTCATTTATTTAACAATGAATCAATAATCCAACTGATTAATTAACTTGCAAAGATGCCAGGGAGAACCTATAGGCATTGTTATGAATCTTAATACTTCCGTTCAATTCAGATATTAGCTCTTTTTTTCAAAAGTTTTGCGATTTAAAAAAACTGTGCTGCCATCTATTATTAAAGAGAAGAGTTATTATTATTTTCAAAACGTCACTGAAAGAGCAATTCGGATCAGATTTACTTACCGGTCACCCTTGGCGAATTTTTCAAAAGTTGGCGATAAATAATTTTTTTGGCAACCTTGCGGCAACCTTTTAATGCGGAGTTCCGCGATGTGACAAAGTGGTCGCGAGCACCTCCACATCATAATTTTGAATAATACTTTAATTTGTAAGTTTAGGGAGAGATTAAAATTAATTGAAACTAGTTTAGACGAGCGCAATAAAGCTCGAACGTCATGAAGATTGGTAACATTTAGCATTTTTTTATTGGAAAATAATTCAGTTAATTAAAAATAATAGGTTTATATTATTTATGGGACTATTGAGAAATTTAATAGAGTTATGTTGCACGTGCCTTCTAATTCTGGGTTGGGCTATTTTGCTTAGTTTAGAAAAAATACATAATTCCAGGAAATGTCGCGTGTAGCACATCGTAGCTATCTAAGGCCTAAACAGGCATAATTTTGAAAATTTAAAAAGCCAGATTGGTAACAGTTAGTTGATTCTCAGCTTTTTAACGGCTGGAAAGTTGACGTAGATATCATCTATCGCCGCTCTAGGCCTCTTGCGAGAGATAGGCTTTGCAGGGTCGTAAACAGGTAATTGAAGTAACTCGTTACGAATCTGGGGTATTTTTTCGAAGAACTTAATTGATGTTCTTTTGATAAATTCCGAAACAGGATCAATTTGGAGGTCGTCATGAATAATTTTGATTTTGTTTTAGCTCCCTCGTTCTTTGGATTTTATGCTCTGTTTTCATTGGTTCTCGCTTCGAAGTCGCCAGAATGGCGACTTTTGGCGGGATTTTGAAAAATTCGCCAAGGGTGACCGTACAGTAAATTTCTACCGAGCAATTCCTCCACCCCTTCAATTTTATCATTACTCTTCAAACAATATGAATACATAAAGATTTATACGATGAGATATTTAGAAATTGGAATTTTTCACATTGTTTCATGCAAAATATTCGCTCATTTTCTCAGAAATTTTTATGGCGGGATTAATAAGTTCAAGCCTTTACAGAAATGAATTTTAAGTATTAAAATATTTAAACAATATAGTGAAGTAAAAAATGAAATTTTAGAATAAATATAACTCTTAGAAAATTTCATATGGCAAACTTCATTGATAAATTTTACTAGTTATTAATGTATACTAAACGTTTCATAAAACTCAGCAAACTTTGCAACTGAAAATTAAAATTTTGAAAAATATTTTCATGGACATGTTCCCAGTTTTATTTTTGCTAATATATTCATAAAAAAGAGAATTTTCTTTCCCTTCATATTGAAGAAAAATTACAAAACTTAGTTTTTTTAAATGAAAAAAATCTATTAAAGTGAGTTGTTATTCAAAGTGAATACTTTGGAGTATACTAATAAAATACTTTGGATACAAATAAACGGTTGCAAAATGAATTAAAAATTCATAATCAGCAGTAAAGTATGAGTATCTTAAGATTTATTACAATAACATGTCTTAATGAAGAAAGAATTAATTAAAATATAGAATTTAAATTTGTTTTGGAAATCATTGCCGAAAATTTTAGCAAAAGATAATGCTGATTCTTAGTAACAACATTTATTAATAGATGGCAGCATGGTTTTTTCCTCAATTTCGTCGGGTAAGCATTGAATTAAAGGTATATATTAGTATTAAAAGACTCAGATTATTTTAATTGTACTTTTTTGTCTTATAAAAGTTATGCACTATTTATTATAAAAGGCCATCTTCGTATCAGTTTTCAAAAAAAAAAAACATATTCACAACAAAAATGCACAAACAAGATTACATTTACACAGAAATATTTATAGCAGGATGCTTTATATTTTCTTAAATAATCATGCATATTCTCAAAACATACTTTTTTGCAGCCTATTCAATATTTTATAAAATGTATGAATTTTCTTTCCTTATATTTTCTCCTTTCCTAACTAAATTACCATTCTATTGAATAGATAAAAACATTTAAGGAGGCATAATATTGATTATTAATTTACTTAATTCCTTATTAATTATTAATAAGAAATGAAGTAAACTCTGATTTCATAAAAAATAATATATTATAAATAAACATTATTACAAGTCAAAATATTTCGAATTCAGATGAAGGTTATGCCAATGGCAAAAAAAAAATGGGTTGAATCGTAACATATATTAAAAAAGGTACTTTTTTAGTTAATAACGTTCTATTTAGAGGGAAGGGATGATTATAAAAGGGATATTCTTTGCCTTGATAAATTTCACAGACTGCATTAAAAAGAAAAAAGGAATATTTGTCCAACAATGCTGACCTATACATTCCGGTGACTTGTACAAATTATTGAAAAAGGAGAAGCCAAATTAAATAGTATCTTGATTATCTGGTAAATATTTACATACATATAAATAAAATATTAATGTACAATTCCCGCTCAAATTGAATGCTTATTTTCATCCGAATTTTAAATCTAAGTAAATTTCAAATTTCCTTTTCAAGACCGTGGACAATGACATAGCAAAAATGGGTAGGCGGAGCAGAAAGTGCATCGATACCAATCAACCGGTTCTGGGGGTCACTACGATAAACAAAATATCAACGTGTTTTTTTTTCCTTCCCCACATTTTAATAGAAGTGGTGACGGGGAAAAATGCTATGACCTACTAGGTAAATCTAGTATATGAACTTGAAAGAAAATAAAATGGTTTCACAAAATAATAATAAAAAAAAGAATTGGAATGAACACATACCCGCAAATCCAGTTGCTTCACGGCTGTTTCAAATTCTTCATCTTCTAACCACATTATATCCTCAATATCTTTGATATCTATTTGAGGATCCATATCCTATAAAAAAAAGAATATAAGTTTAAAATGTCAAAATGTGAACGAAAACATTCTATAAGCTCAGTACGTACAAATGTCTGCAGATGTTTTACAGAGTAATGTAATATGTTTTCAGGAAATATATCAACAAAACAGTCTCAGGAGTTTTCGTTTTTTTAATTGAAACTTAACTGTTTGTTTTCTTCTAAAGTGATTGGAACACACGCGCGTCCCATATATTTCATTCCGCAAGGAATGACTTAAACTATATATTTATATAAAATGTAGGCATTTCGTTCATGACCTACTCTCTTAAAACTATTTTTCTTCTCACTGTTCAATATAGATTGCCAAAAGAAGCATTTGTGACATGCTATATTTCATTGTTTAAAAAAGGGCAATAGGACAAATGATATTACAGACAAGATTTGAACCTTTTATGGCTGTGGCGCTACGATTATTACAACTTTCCGGAAAGGGTTTAGAGCTGGCAATTTTCACTTGAAAGATGAACACCATAGTGGTATATCAGGGAAGACGCATATGGATCTTTTCAAGATCACACTCGCTGAAAATTCGTGATATGCAGTCAAACCTCGAATAAAGGTAAACAAATAAAAAATAAACAAACAAATAAAAAGGCGATTTGCTTAAATTACCATGTGTTCGTAGAACGAGTGAAGCGGGAAGACCGTGACGTCACATGTTAGATTGGCTTACATCAGTTTACATTGAATGCGTGTAAAAACAGAATCCTTATATTTGCATGGAAGAGGTTTTGACCAGATAACGTTGTAGAATGTAATTACAAGAGATTTTACCAAGTGTTTGTGAAGTATTAATCTGCGAGATTTTATTTCTGCACATATCATGACGTTAGAGGTGGATAGTAACGACATCGATGAGTTGGTGGAAGAATATAGCCAGAACAACGAGCTTATGAAGCTCCATTCTATGTCATAGCAAAAAGCTGCGTAAGATATTTGATAAAAAAGGAAGAAATAATAGGCCCAAAGAAGTAACAACTTTCCAATAAAATATGGGTGATGCTGAAAGCATGGGAAATTATTACATCGTCTGTTGAGAAGCTTAGCTTTGATAAGGCAATAGCTACAAATTTATTTGACAATAATGCTGTGTTTCATCTTCACCTCAGACCTCAGTAATTCCCTGACCTTTTTCCATTCGATTATAAATTATTCTTGTCATTAAAAAATTCCTCCCCATGATAAATGATTCCGAACTTTAAGCGAAATACAAACGCACTTCGAGGATTCTTGCGAGTAATCCTAAGCAATTTTGAAAAAATATAATAATGAGGCTTCCTAAAAAATGGAAAAAGTTGATAAAGCAGAGAATTTCATTTATATCGCAGATAAATTAGCTTTAAACTACACATTTAGTGTGTTTATTTCCTATAAAAAAGAAAATAAACTTACAAGGCTTTATAGTAAATTTTTTTTTGTATTAAGACAGATTATAAATATTTCCGAAATTGAATACATGAGATTTTCATTCATTTGCCATTTTTTAACACATTGACTGAGGTAACATATCTTAAATAGTGTGATGCTTGTTAAAAAATGAACTTTATATTCATTTCTTAAAAAATTAATAGGAAAATTCAGTAAGTCTACGAAACAAGTGATGAAAAGATATTATTTATATAGAGTTTATTTTCCCTCCTTAAACTGTGGCTGTATCAAATTTTAAGTTTAGAAATTAATTAGATCTTGTAGTGTAGCTTCTGTGTGGTTCTGTGCACCTATAAATAATTTTATCTCTCGGTATTATTGTGGATTTTTTATTACATTTTTAACCAGAAGAAGTATTTGTGTGATCCATTACTTTAGTACTTTTAGCGTAAAAAGAGGCATGGGCAGTTCAAGCAACAACAACAACAACAATAATAATAATCAAGACTATGCTAAAACTTGGCGCTTGACGTCGAAAAGAATTCTAATGTAGATATATAATTCATGCTTACAGTTGGAAAAAATATTTTGTATACATTATATCATTTCTCTAAAATTTTCAAATCAAAACTTTTTTCCTGTGCTAAAAAGATAATTGCATTAATCAAGAGACTTCAGACAGAGATGGATGTGTTTTCTCCCTCTCAGTGGTTATTACTTGCGTGGGATATTTTGTGACTTCTCATAAAGTGTCTAAACAAAACGCTGGTACAGAATCGCAAGGATTCTAAACCACAAGGTCAAAAGGTGGTATTTTGTTATGACCTCTGTCTGCATATTTATCAGTAAGTTCTTCTGTCTCTAAGTTAATTTTGTCTTCGGTAGTTTCTTCTGTCCTTAACTGTACTGTTTAATTTTTTTTTAACTTACTCATCTTAGTCTCATAGTAAAATATATCACCAATTCATCATTTAAATTTGTATCAATATCAAAATTATTCTTTAGTTCACTTTTTGATTTATTATTATATAATTTTTATAAATCAACATTATGATAAAATATCATTGAATTGATTATATGAATTGCGGAATAAAATTTTAAGCATTTGTTCTCACGTAAGACGTAAATATTTAAATTTTTTTAAAAAAATCACGCTCTACAAAAGCACTTACAAAGAATCAGAAAGATTCCACATTCGGGATCATGGAGTGATGCTGTATTATTTCCTTGCCCTATCCCTCGTTAAAGCTTATGAATTAATTTGTATATAAGAGAAAACATTTTTTTCTGAAGTTAAATTTACCACTTTGAGAAATACTGAAGAAAGTTAATTTTAAAGTAAGGACTTATAGTAAGGCCTCAGGTTCGGAACCCGAGGTTTCATGTTCGAAAACCAATACCATCAATGAACCACCATGTAAGTGGGTGTGGTGTGTTGTAAATCTGCTGATGTTAAATGTACTTCAGGTGATGTGGCGTGGAAATTTGGAAATGGGGAGACACTTCGGGTGTTGTACTCATTTTATACGATTAAAAACTACGAGTTCTGTCTCTAAATAGCTCTCCTTTTTGCTAATAGCGGAATGTAAATATGTAAATATGAATATGAATAGTGGGATGTAAATATAAACAAGGAACTTTACAATAATTTCCTAAGAAATAAATGAAAACATTCAGTAAGCCTTCGAAACAAGAGATGAAAAGATATTATTTACATTGAATTCATTTTTCCTCTCTGGTACTGTGACTATACTAAACTTTGAGTATTGAAATTTGTTAAATCTTGTAGCGTAGCATCTGAGTGTTTACTGTGCATCAAATTGTTGTCAAACAAAAATTTGATATGAGCTAAGATTGATGCTGAATGAAATTGTAGCATTATGTCTTGAAAAAATATTAGTGGCAGAAATTTTCCAGGCGAACACATAATGAAAAAAATAATGAACACACAATAAATGAATAAAATAAAATCTTATAACAACTGTCGATGTTCATATTGTGACTATCTATTTCCAAGCGAACGATAAAATCATACTGGAGACGAATATTTTAAAATTGAACCATTTTTAAATGACGATAATGATGCTTCAAGCTGCTCTTGATTAACAATCTTTCAAATCACATGCTGATCTTCTTTCGATCCTTCTACTCAAAAGATCAACACAGTACCACCCCACTTTTCCGTTTCAAAGTAAAAAAAAAATAATAAATAGATTGGATAATTATATTTATATAATGATAATTTACTTTGAAAATCGCTTATTAAATGCGAGTGGAAATTCTTGCTATTGAAATATAATAATTATTTTTATATCAAGATAATTTACCAATTCTGTATTATTAAATGAATATTTTTGTTAAAGCCATTTCTTTAAAAATCACTTATTAAATTCGAATGAAATTCTTGTTATCAAAATATAAACAAATGATACTATACCGCAATTTTTATGATTAGGAATATCTAAAAATATTTTCTAATGTAAATTATACGAACTCTTTTCTGCAAGTAAATGAGGTGTTCTTCAAAATTGAAGCTAAATTAACATAAAAATAACTCCCATAAATTTTAAAGAAGCATGTACTTTTATGTACTGAAGCATTTGAAAAGCATAAACATATCAATCATTTCAATTGAAACACGTTTCTTCCTAATAATACAACATTTTAGGAAGTAAACATCATCATTGCGTTGCAAATATTTTTACGTGACAGATAAACTGCTGTACATTTATGATAAAGACCTTCACCTATTTTCGTAACTATCCGACTCTATCCTCCTGAAAACGTCACCTGGGAAGAGATAATTTATCTTAACACTTCCCTAAACTGTTTCGATCCAAAATATGTCAGTTAACAGACGATATAGCAGCAGACGACTCGGATGAATAAGTAAACATTAACTTCCTAAATCATCAAACAATGCCGAAAATAATACTGAATGTATGTTGCGTTTTATATATTTGAAATTTTCTCTCTCACAAAAAATACCTAAATATATAGGTGGTAGAAATAAAAATAATTGCAGTTTCATTTGTATTTCAGCTTTGAAACATGATTTTTTTTCTAAAATAAAGAAAATAAAATGGAAAATAATTGTAAAACAACCGCAATAAAAATTAGAAAGTAAGAAATAACTCAGAGATGAGTTTTCTCCGATTTCCTACTTTCTCGGTCATAAGGTTAAAAACGATTCAGTTTATTTTAAATAAAACATATTCAACAAAATGAATATGACAGCAAGCACAAAAGGAGATTTTCAACATTAATGAGAGAATTTAATAGTAACGTATGAAGTTTTGCACAGAAATCTAATGAGTTCAAATTCTATTTTGAAAAATATTTTTATAAAAAAATATTTTAGCCACTGCCAAAAAAATGTGTCTAAAAATAATTTTTGTTAAGCTAATTTCGTTTTATTCCGCTGGTTTTGAAATAAAATGTATTTTGGATCATTTCAAATCCTTCAATATATATCTTTTATCCCTTTTGCACTAACCAACGAAACAGATTGAAATTCAGTAAATCAGTCATTTTAGAGAAATCTGTAGTGGGCCTCTTCCCCTATTTTTAGTTAATGGTAGCTATAACGGTTCAACTTTTCAGCAACGTCTAATTACAACATTAATTTAAATTAGAATCTAATTTAGACTTGCGTACACTAAAGGTTAATGCAGTTTTATTAAATAATAAATAGTGTCTTATTGAAAATGAGTTATTTTACTAAGGTTCATATTTTAGAAACATTTGAATTTTTTAAAGTTTTAGAAGGTGAACTATATGTAAGAATATAAAATTTGAATTTACTATGATACGACAGAAAATTTTAAAGCAATTATACTCGGTTTTTTTTGAGGTAACGACAATATTTTTGCTAGAAATTTGTCAGATCAGTTCTGCAAATACAAAACCCTTCTAAAAATGAATATTGCTATTGTGTCCTTCATACTCCTAAGTAACACATATGTATTGCATGATGAGTAATACATATGTATTGCACATTTAAATATGGAAATTAAATTTAAATTAGTGACAAATGAGATAAAATTCAAATACAAATGAGTTGTTCAGTAAATGTTAATAATTTTTTTTTAATTTAAAGGATTCTTAACAAAACACTTGTGGTAATTTCCCCATTACTTTTTAAGAGAGCTACTATTTAATAAAACACATTTTAGAGTATAAAAGTAAAAAAAAAAATACTAGACAATATTCGAAAACATGGCACTAAAAGTATTCGTAATATTTTTGATACTGAATAACATAATATTTCATAATATAGAGACCTAATATAGCTATTTAGATGAGTTTTGAATGCCGAAAATAATTACGATTGTATTTAGCTATATCCTAAATGCAATTGTCGATGCTGTCTTCCGCAATTTTTTTTTGTTCAAAAACATTTTCATAAATTAATTATAGAAGTAACTGCCGAGATCTCCTTCGATCCTCACAATTTTTTTAGAGAAGCGAATAATTTATTTATTTGAAACCTCCAAATTATACATTATTTAATGCTACAAATTTCACTTTTAAATGATATTTGCCAAGATAAAGAAAAATTAAGTACCAAAATTAAGTACTGCTTTCTTAAACAGTAGCTCGCTTTAAAAATAATAGTTATCCAAAAATTATCACATTCTCACTCTTTTTAAGAACTGTTTAGATTTTTCAAAAAACTTAATATAACAACCCATTTTCATTTAAGAACCTATTTGCATTTGAATTTTCTTTCATTTATAACTAATTTAAATTTCATTTCCATGTTTAATTCAATCTCTGGAGCCGTGGTAAATTTTTTCTGACTGAAATGGCGAAAAGAGAATGTGGGTGTAAAAGTATTTTGTCCCTGAAAACCGTTTCCGAATGAAAAGACCTAGACCTCGAATAAATAAATGCTTTTAATTCTAGACTTTTGCATATGTATATCAGAATACAAACAAACTAAACAAACACAATTTGAGACATGAAATTAATTATTTCTTATGCCTTTAAAATAAAGCAGAAACAGTTGTTATATTATCCAACCTTTTCGAATAAAGTAAATAACCTTGTTCCGAATTTCCGCGCAGGTGAAATTCAACGCTACTCGATCTAATGACTCACAGCTAACACGCGCTACACGCAAATCGAAAAGCTTTAGGTTTCAACGTCAAAACAAATGTCAGGACTTAAAAGTTGAGCCCATATTGCGAAGGAATCTAATACCCTTTCTCGAATGGATGCAAACTATTGCAGTTTAAAAGCGTGAATTCTAAAAGCAAAAGTTAGTAATCTAACAGAGCATGGTCCAGGGAAAATCACAGAAATATCTAACCTTTTCTTCTTTGTCTTCATTTACTATGAAATATGTTTGATTGAATCGTCAAGCCCGGATGAATCAAAAACAACGAAATATTATTTAGGTGTGTGAAAGTGTAGGATTTCGTTTCGAAATAAAAATAGACGTTGCGCTCTTTTCTCGTGTTCTTCCTCCCCGTGATTCGTGATTCGTATAGATTTTAACGGCACGCAATAACGAAACAGGAAATCGGAAACTTTTCTCAAATCAAAAATGGGATGATTGCAACAAAAGACGTTTTCAGAAAAGAAAAGGACATATATTTAGAGGATGGATGAAAATGCAGACTATAGGATTCAGTTCCGTCCAAGCTTCTTTGCCAAAAGTTTCTCAGTTTTAAATTATCTACACCATCTTAAATAAAATGAAAAATACTCCCACGTTGACTTTCTGAGGTATATGTGAATAAAGATGAGACTTAGTGTTTGATAAAATATGTCAGTGGTAATGTTTCCTCGATTTCACGGAGATATTTATTTGATTAAATTTGACTAAGAAGCATTCCCCTGTCAAATAAATTATTTTGAAAGTTTTAAAATTTCTCTTTTCAATAAATAAATAAAGAAAGAAAAGAAAAGAAAGAAGGAAAATAAAAAAGAAAAATATAATAGGTATTCTTGTTTTTTCTGGATTTTTTTTACAGCAATAATTAAGGAAAATTTATGGTTTTAACGATATGTGTGAGTATCCTGCACTCTTTCCTTTGTTTCTCATTTTCTTATTTTAAAAACTCTGTTTTACTATTTTAATTATAACCGGGATTGCTTGCACCTTAATAAATGCATTTAATTTTTTGGAGGGTGGAATAGCAATGCGATCGCCAATAAGTGGAATAATTAACAATTTCTATAATATTTTCTACTGACGCGATTTTCAATGAGAATAATTAAGAATTTGTATAATATTTTCTACTGACGTGATTTCCTATGAGAATAACTAAGAATATGTCTAATATTTTCTATTGACGTGAATTTCAATGAGAAGAATTTGGGTAATATATTCTACTGAAGTGATTTTCAATGAGAATAACTAAGAATTTGTATAATATTTTCTACTGACGTGCTTTACTATGGGAAAATAAATAGATGTTAGATTCTAAAATTTATTTAACCTCTCTATTCCGTTAAGTGTCAACTTAACAAATCTTGCAAATATACTTGAAAGGTATAACTATTTATAGAAGTTGAGAATATAAAATATTTTGAAAGAGTTTTACTTTTCTATGTCAGAATAGATCCAAAAGTAACACATGTTTATAATATTAGTCGAAGAACTATCAACCAAATTTCAACGGTATCGTTTATTGAATATTTAAATCAGTTTATTCATAGATACATTAGAAAACAATAAAGCAAAATTCCCTTTTTCCTATTCCAGAGTTATTTCAAGCTTCAATTTATCAAAGTCTGAATATTTGATTTTTTGGCAAGGTTAAAAATCGTTGTCAGTGCTTCATATATGAGAAAATAAAAACATATTATTACATTAGCCGCGGCTTAAAATTGTATATATGTAAATTTCCTCAGCATGGAAAGGGCGGAATTAAACAAAGGAAACATTTCGAAAGGTTTTGAGATTCTTTAAAGTTTTTTTTTTTTTTGAAAGTTAGATGGGCTATTAACAAAAACAAACACGTGATCTCTCAGAATTCCTCTACTCCACCCAAAAAATCAATGTGTTTTCACAAAATAAATAGTTTATTGTACATTTCTCTCTCTCTCTCTCTCTCATATATATATATATATATAATATTTTTCCCCCAAGTGATTATTTTTGAATTTAGAAAATGACTGGCGCTAAAGAAAAAAAAAGGAAGAAAAGGGATTGAAATATTAACAATGCGAATATTATTATATTAACAACGAACTTCCTCGTATACGAATTATACGAAGAGAAATTATTGCATTCTTCAAAAATCGTAATTTAGACCTGAAACAGAGAATGATTACCTCTGACACAGTACCCCAAATGGTATTACTCTCCACACGGAGAACTTTGTGATCATGACAGATTTAAATTCCGCCACACACGGAGAATTTTCGGCTAGCAGGTTCGAACTCTCAGCCGGAGGGATGCGAATCCAACACCCTACGATCTATAAATGATTGATCAAAAAATTATACAAGCATTGAGTTTTCAACCCCAATTGAGGATTCAGAGCCAATTGTGGCAACGCGAATTTTCTACGCAAGTTGGGGTAAAGCAATATCGATGAGAAATTTTTTAATTTTATTTATTCTGTATTATTCTAATTTGAAAGTACTTCAAAATGAATTGGAAAAAATCGATTAATTAACGATGCTTTGTTTTATAGTCATCAAACATTATGAAAATAAACAGAATCATTTAAAATAATCGGCCAAAATCATGTTAAGCCTTACTTCATTAGTATGGGGAAAAACAAACAGAATTCGTTATTTATTTGGCGGATAGGGAAATGAAGATTTTTGGAGAGAAAGTTAGCTTTTAATTAATTAATAAAAAATTAATATTTGAAAAAAAAAGTTGTATCAGCATCAAATGACATCCCCTACAAGTTTTAAAAAAATTACTTGAACTTGATTGGATGAAGCAAAAGTATTTGCTTAACGGTTGAAAATTTGAACTATATATATATATATATATATATATATATATAATGATATTTGAAACTCATAGTTTTAATCCGAATTAATTTCCAAAGCCCTATCTTAATTTAGCCTATTGTAATATCATTCTGAAATATTCTCTTATTTCCTGGTCCATTCCACCTGTTCTAGTTAATTAATTCAACAGAAACTGTGTAAAATTGCTGGATCATCTAAACGACAAGAGATTCTCACGCTTCATGTCAGAGATGAAAATTGTCCAGTCAAGCACATTCCTTTAAAAAGATCCCTGTGTTTCCCTTGCCTGTTAGGCATGTATTGTGGAAATCCCCATCGAAATCTGATTCTATAAGCACTATGAAAAATATTTTCCCTATCAAAATCTTACGGTATTTATGTCCAAAGATAATGACTTCCCTCCCTTCTTTACGCTTCTGCTTTTCTGCTGCGCAATGGAAGCGTCTTGTCCGTCAGCTTGTAGATAATGCCTGCTTCCCGTGATGGAATAAAACAAACTTAAAAATTCAACCTGTCTTCTCCATGACTTCGACCACGACTCTGCTATCTGCTTTCATCAAATAATTTAAATGATATATATATATATATATATATATATATATATATATATATATATATATATATATATATATATATATATATATATATAAGGAGAGTGTGAGCTAATAGTAGGAATTGTAAAAGTGTCCGAAATATATATTCAGTTTCTATGACTTGTGTATAAACCCTCACACAAAGGATTAATTGCCCCCCTCCCAAAATAGCATTCATTCATTTAGTAAAATTGCTAGATACAAGGTTTTATTTTTGTAATTACTGTTTGTCAAAAATTTGGCTGTCTTATCTACTCCTCTAATTTTAGAGGAGGATAATGCCTTTATTAAAGAGTATACGAGGAATTCTTCAAGATTCAAAGTTTTATTTGTTATGTTTTAAAAGAGTGAGATTTGTAATAAATTTTTCACTCATTTCCCGATGAAATAGAATCCTTAAATTTTGTATAAATGCGTGTTCTCAATGACGATATATAATTTTAAAATTCCCAAACTCTGTAAAATTTAATTCAATTTCGATTGAATTTCGCGATTTTGCAATGAATTTGTGGAAAAAAATTACAATAGGGAATAAAACTTATAATAAGAAATTATGTAATATTTTAAAGAATTAAAAGTAGAAAATCATAAAAATAATATTTTTAGGAATGCGTTTTGACTAAAGTGCTAAGAAACAGAAATCTATTTCAAAAAAATAAAAACATGGATTTTAAAATAAAATCGTAAAACTGTAATTAGTTCAAAGATATACAATGAAGATGTCAAGATGAATATGTGTAAGAAAGAAAATTCTCAAACATTCACAAAAAATATTTTACATGTGATAGAAGTTTCAGATTAATTGGAGCGTTTTTCGCTTTTACTATTTTGTTTAGGCTTGCGTATTTTTGAGAAAAAAAATTTAAAACGTTTTAGTACATAAATAAAAACGTGTATAAACCAATGGGAGTTAAAATTTTATAAAAATCCAAAAATAACTCAAAATGATTCATGTACTTATATTTTTGATTAAAGATTATAATCAAAGACCTTAATTGTGTTGAAATTTCTATATTAAATTTTTTTGAAAAAGCAAAAATGTTATGAATTGTTTTATATTAATTACTACATTCTTAGAAATTAATTTAAAAATAGCAACTATGCAAATAACACTAATTATATAATTTAGATCAAAGGTTTAAATTATTTTTTCATTCTACGAATAAAATTTAGGACGTACAAGAATCTCTTCCAAATTACAGATGAAAATAGTTGAAAATTAGTAAATAATAATAAAATGCATGTGAGAAAAGATTTAAAAGATTTTTTATTATAAAGATTAGAAAGAAAATTGTTATTAAAATGCTAATAAAAGCTGCAATCAAAAGAGTTAGAGAACGGAATGAATTATAGAAAAAAATATTACAAATATAATTCGCAAAAATGAAATGATATCGTCAAAATATTTGATGTTTTATTTTATTATTAACTTTTTGTTATTTATCTGTTAAAGTAAAGAAAAAAATTAAAAACAACCCCTCAAATATTTCAATTTTATCTTGAATGAAGATATTTTTGGATCTTCCGACCTATTTTTGGCATTCAAACTGCAACAACAAAAACAAGAAAATAAAAAAAACATAGAAAGTTGAAGGGAAAGGAATTTTTCATTCAAATACTTCTGCGGCAAATATTTGAAAGAATTTTTTTTTGCTGCAAATATTCTGAAAGGTAAATACTTTTAAAGTTTAAAATGTCGAAATTAGAGTTAGGAGTATTTTTTAAATTTGTTATTTATTAATTAATCAATATTAATTATTTACGTCTCATGTTACGTTATGTGGGTGGGAACCGCTGACTAAATTATTTTCACAAAGGTTTTGTTACATTAATTAAATAGAAAAATAGGAATGGGATCAGGAAATAAGAGAATATTTTAGATTGAAGTTACTATGGTCTAAATTAAAATTAAGATAAAACTTTGGAAATTAATAAGGATTTTATATATATATATCTTTATCCATGATGTTTATAAAATTTGTACCATTCATAATTTTTAATGATGCAGAATCAGCTTTACTCTGCCGTAGATTAACAAAAGTTTTTAATGTCCTTTTTAATCAGGTCGATGATTTGAAGTTTCAGTGATCCTATGACGTTTATTTTTCGTTCAGAGTGATGCTTTTCGCATATTACTTTTGACTTAAGATCGCATTTATAATCGCATTTTATAATAGATACATTTAGTTTAAAGGTATATTTCTTAATATTGACTATCTTAAACTTTGGTATATTTTATGGCATTTGATGATTCTTATTATGAATTCACTGGTATATATCTTCACAAATCAAATCGATTGATACTGACTATTTTGCAATGCTTAAATAAAGACGCTTATAGTAAAATAATCAATGATAAAAAGAAATTATTTTGAATTCAAACAATATTATAATAAATTTATTCTGAGAGGGAGTATCAAATATATATAATTAATTAAATTTTTTATCATGCAATTGCATTTATATCAAATATTTTCTCTTTTACGATTACCTTATTTCATTTTGCAGCTTATTTAGGAAACTATTTTCAAGCTGTATTTAAAAAAACAGAAATGAAGTTAGTGTGAGAAAATTTCAATTATCTAGATCTAATGATATCGTGAAAAGCACAGCAAACACATGTGGATGTCAAAGTAAGCTATTATATTTCTAAAACAATTAACGCTACTTTTAGCTTAATAGCTTAAAAATTACCATTATCATATTGTTATAATCTGAATGTTTTTTCATGATTTCAATAATTCCATAATGAAATTATGAGTTTCGAAATGTGAGGAAATTCTGTGTTGTCTTTGACAACATTTGTTCATATGAAATGTCATATCTGATGTAAGTATTTTTTAGAAAAGCAGAATTGAATATGACAGATCTGTTTTATGCATTTAAAATTCTTACGAATGTGAATTTTGAAAAAAAATCATATTTAGAATTTTTTTTCAGATGTATACTTTGTAATCAGCTTCTAACTTCTATTTTTAAAGATCTTATCATACATAACAAATGGTAAAGAATGGTAATTATTTTATAATCCTCACTATTTTTCCTGAAGCATCGCAAAATTTAATTTTACGCAAAGCAGAAAATTAATCCCCCTGGTAACTAATTCGAAGTGGCATGTCGTCGCTCGCAGCTTAAACAACAGTCCTCTGACATTTAACCTTAATTTATGTGGTGATCTTTGGGAAAAGTACTGAAAAATAAATTGAATCCAAAACCAAATACTCTCGCTATTACTGATTTCAAGCAACAAACGTAATTTAAATCTTTTTTTTTCTCGTGGAATTTCTTTTGTGTGGAGATTCACTTAGAATTTTCAATTAATGATGCCTTTGGTAAAAAGAAAAGACCTTGATTAAATTACAGTAAGTATTAAAGGTTACGTAAAGCAGATGGTCGGCCCTCGTTAAACACCATCTGGTAAACGAAATGGAAATTACCGGATGATGACAATTTAGAGAGGATATTTAACAACTTCATTATCCATCTATATAAACATAATTGTCTGTTTCTTAAGATGTAGTCCGCCAAGAAATAGTGAAAAACTTTCCAGTATTTTAAATAACTGCATTCTAAGAAGTTAGTTTAATTCGAAAATTTAGAAATCCAATTTCTGATGGTATTTCGTTATTCACGTTTGAGTATTCATTTTGTTTTCTTTGTCTTTACACATTTATAATAGGCAGTGTAGTATACCTGCCACGTTCCAAATAAATTAGTCATAGTTATTCAGTAAGGAGCCAATCCCAGAATAACGTGTTGAAACTACTGCAATGAAAAATATCGGAAATGTTGTCATAAAAATGTTTTCAGTTTATGTCTGAATATTTACTATATCTCTTTTAAAATAATCTCCTCCAATTGAATTCCCTTCTTTTCTGATCTCCATAGCATGTTTTAAAGTTGTTTTTCGAAATTTCTTCAATGTGTTGCAGCAAACTTTGTTTTAGTGGATCAATACACTCAAAAGCGAATCACGAAGAACAATTTCACAAAACCAAGAAGTGGCAGTTTCAGCTGGAACTAAAAAAAGTCATATAAGCCTATTTAGTGAATATTGTTACGAATAATTCTCATACAAGAATGATGTGAAGATACAAACTTGACTGTCTATGATAAAGTGTATTAAAAATTCTAAAACAAGTTACAAATTCACAGCGAATTAACTCTATTTAATACGCTAATCTCGGTTAACAGCAAAGCTATAGAATGAGGTCAAAAAGAAAAGTCGCTGTTCCAAGTTAAGCCAACTAACGAGCTCATTTTCCGAACTGATATGATTCTCCTTCTTAAGCCGCTTCTTTTAAATCGCGCCCTAAAGTGGGCGGTGCAAACTCAGAAACAAGAACAAGGCGGTGCTCTTGTTCGAGACAACTGTGGAATTTTTTCCAATATTCTATAAGAAAAAATCTTTATTTCTTAGATTCTATGACACATTTTAGCGTGTAGTAAAAACCGTTAGTGATCTCATTATGTCGCCAACACACTTACATCGCCAAATTAGTCAAATATGGCGATTTTTTGTTGTAAATCCCCTTATAACGGTCTTTTCTCGCAGACGCCCGATTCCATTACACATAATTTTATACAATTAAACTATTTACAAATTATTACACAAAAATTCCTACATATTTGCAATATTTACATCTAATTTACACAATTCATAAAAATATGGAGTTTGTAGAATTCACATTATCGTGATGAAAAACCCATGAGTTATACAGTCACAGATTGGTAAAATAACTTCATTAATTATCTAGTAATAATCATTAAACATCATTTCTCTGATCTAATATATTTTTAGTGATTAAATGAAATGGAGAGTCTACTAGTGAGTAATTCATCTATGATAATATACTTTAAAAAATTTCATCTAATATATTTTATACCTCTCAGATGTTCTTGTTTTCAATAAGCAATTGTCCTTAAGGATATATTCAAAATTTCCAACTTTTTGCAATAGAAATTGCGTTGTGGAAAAAGTATTTAAAGCATACTATTAGCACAATTATTTGCACCATTTTGGAAAATCGTCAAAATTATTATTGAACTGAAAGCAAATTTATTGTCGGATGATAAAATGAAATCGGAACCTGAGTGTTGTCGGATGTTTACTGAAGTCACAAATAATGTTTACTGAAGTTAATAAAAAAATTGTGAACGATTTCTGGTAAACATCATTTTAAATAAAGCGTTTGAGATATTTTCTGAATACAATAGTATGTTTTCATATAACATTACAAAGAAAAAATTTTAATGCTGCATTTTCCAGGAATTCTATTGAATTCAAAATTGTCTATATACAACATATTGCCATAGACTGATATTAAAGGACTCTCTGTAGTTTAAGAGTATCAGATAACTCGGAGAGGTTTTTAGGAGTAAATCCGAAATTTTAAAATGACGGTAACTAAATTCTGTAAACAAGCTCAATTTGTTTTCACCACCTACGTTATAATATTAACTGGTTTCACCGCCTACGTTAATATTAACTGGATGTACTCTCTATCTATTAAGATACACCTTTTTCATAAAGAAAAATATCCAAAAAAAGTATCATCTATCAAGCAAAATGAGACCACCTAAATGCCTTCTTTTTTGTATTTCCTCCGTGTGTGGCTCAACCAATTTCCTTCCTGTTCAGTTTTTTTCGCCTTTTCCCATCGCGCCTTTAAAAAGAAATATTAGAACTTTATATTTTTCAGGCAGAAAATAAATAACGCAGCACTATTTCTTCTAATTTTTTTTAGCTTTTGAAAAATTTAATGATAGTGGAAATTTTTAATAATTTTAGACAAAAATGTTTCACGTTTATCGCTTTCTCTAAAGAATACTGTTTTGTATCAATACAATATTGTTCAGGAAAAAATTTAGGGCTTAAAAAAAGGCCGATATAAAATTTTTTGATCTACGTGGGACAGACTTGAAGTATGACGCTATTTCTATCTGTTTTTTTCTGCGTCATTTGATCTGCTTTGAGATTAAATCAACTCTAAGAACCTTTAGTCACTTTGAAGAAAAATTTCATGAAGTTTCAAGTATAGTGAAGAACCCAAAAAGCAAAAATTTTCTCATTTTTAAATGTTGACATGGCTCCCAAAATATTTTTTGCTTGATTTAATCTAAGGAAAAAATCTATTAAATATATATGTTGATAAATTCCAAGATTTTGATAAGAAAAAGAACATTTTTTATGTGCTTTCTGTATAATATGAAAATATTCCATAAAACTTTATTGAAATTCTTTTTATTCTATGTTCAAAGTATTAAACAAATAAATAAAGCTCTTTTAGAGGTTGCTTTTTCTTTCTCGTGTATGCAGGATACAAAAAGTATTGTAATCATAGTAGAAAAAATCGACCTATAGATTTCGACAATTATTCAGGTTTCAGATCTTTCTTTGTTCAAAAAACGCACTTTTGGAAATTAGAAATATTTACCTGCCCGTGGTCATGTTCATTCAAAAGTGGTTTGAGCTAGACAGATGAAAATTGGTATATGACCTAGACATCAAATTTTCAGTCTTTGATCAAACTTGGGACAAAATCCATGAACAAGAAATTTTTATGACAGTGCGAAAGTGAACACGATAATTACGCAAAGTTAAAAAAAAAATAGATAGATAAAAGTGCTGCGCAGTTTTAGCAACTAAAGTTTAGAACCACATCAAATTTTGAAGCAAATTAATCTACGAATTGACCGTAGTTCTGTGTATTTGTATGCATGTAAAGGTGATAAGTCTAAAACGCAACGACTCAAAAAGACGAAATTAGATATGCGATCATTTTATTCAAATTGTAGATCCGAATAAAATTTTGATTTTAATTCCCTCGTTTTTTTTCAGTATATTGCAAAGTACAAAACGTTTATGCGCGAGAATCAGAAATTAAAATCCTGATCACTCATGGCGTTCACGGTTTTGCCCAACGTTCACAATTTTTGCATAATTGAGAAGGGAAAACATCTTACTTCCAGAGTAGGCGTGAAAGTTTCAAGGAGACCAAATCTAGTGCTTAATATCAATCGCTTAATTATTCCCTTTAAAGAATTTTATTTTTTATAGAATCACATTTAATCTTTCCTTTGTTATATGCAAAGTTGATACATATGATAAAGTGTTGTCAGTTCTACCTTTTTAGTTTAATTTAGTTAATACAGAGTCCCGATTTTAGACTATTAGACGTTTATCTCGTGATGGATTTTATATTTGTGAAATATGTCTGATGCCATGTACCATACCTCCATTCCAAACTTCCTAAACTATCAGTTGAAGGACTATTGTTCATCTGCTGTATACACGACTGTACACTGAAGTGACAAAAGTCAAGGGATGACTGTTAATATCGTGTCGGTCCTCCTTTCGCCCGGCGAAGTGCAACAACTCGACGTGTCATGGAGTCCACAAGTCGATGGAAGTCCTCTGCAGGAATATTGAGCCATGATGTCTGTATAGACGTCCATAATTGTGAAAGTGTGGATGGTGCAGGAGTTTGGGCACGAACGGACCTTTCTATGATGTCCCATAAATGCTCGATGGGATTCATATCGGGCAAACAAGGTCGCCAGATCAAGCGCGGGAATTGCCCAGAATGTTCTTCAAACCAACCGCGAACAGTTGTGGCCCGGTGACATGGCGCATTGTCATCCATAAAAATCCCATCGTTGTGTGGGTACGTGAAGTCCATGAATGGCTGCAAGTGATCTGCAAGCAGATGAACATAACCATTTCCAGTCAATGATCGGTTCAGTTGCACCAGAGGACCGAGTCCATGCCATGTAAAAACAGCCCACACCATCATGCAGCCACCACCAGCTTGAACAGTGCCTTGCTGACAGTTTGGGTCCATGGCTTCGTGGGGTCTGCGCCACACTCGACCATCAGCTCGTAACAACTGAAAACGTGACTCATCTGACCACGCCACGGTTTTCCCCTGGTTTAGGCACCAGTCGATATGCTCACGAGCCCAGGAGAGTCGCTGCAGGCGATGTCATGCTGTCAGTAAAGGCACTCGAGTCGCTGCTATTCTGCTGTCATAGCCCAAGGAAGACAAATTTCGCCGCACAGTCCTATCGGACACGTCCCTCGTACGTCTCACATTGATTCCTGCAGTTATTTGACGAAGTGTTGCGTGTCTATTAACATTGACCCTTCTACACAGACGTCGGTGTTCTCGGTCGTTAAGTGCAGGTGGTCGCCTACTGCGCTGTCCATGATGGGATGTGATGCCTGAAATTTCATACTTTCGGCACACTCTTGATACTGTGGATCTCGGAATGTTGAATTCACTAACGATATCCGCAATGGAATGACCCATGCGTCTAGCTCCAACTAACATTCCACGTTCAAAGTCTGTTAATTCTCATCGTGCCGCCATAGATCACGAAAAAACTGTTCACACGAATAACTTGAACATAAATGAAAGCTCTGGAAAACGAACTGCACATTTATACTTTTTCGCTACGATACTACTGCCATCTGTATATTTGCATATTGCTATCCCATGACTTTTGTCACTTCACTGTATATGTCTATGTATAATTAGAAGTACAAATCCTTTGAAATATCATGGCCTATTTTACAATCTTCTTAATAATGCCTAAGAATATTTCAATTTGTTTTTAGAAATTCAAAAAAAATAGCTAACAAATTTTTAATGATTTTTCTATTTTAGTCAACTTTTGAAGAAAAATAATCTGGGTAAATTTCTATTCCTATGATGGCGATAAAAATTTCAGATCCCTAAGATGAACTTCCACAAATACGGCGTAAATGAAATGAAATATTAGCTTCCATTTAGTTTTAAACAAACCTATAATAATAATAGTTGGGAATACACTTAGGCTTCACACATTTTCCGAACCTGGCAGGTGTTATTTTTTGTGTTATTCAATAATTCCTGAGAAGCAATTAAATAATAACAAGGCACGAACATGGGTGGAGTCGGATGGAGGCGAGGCGCCTGTCCTTAAACAATAAAATATTGATAAGATTCTCTTTACTTCCGATCGATTTTTGGCGACTCTTGGGAAATTCCACCAACCTAACGGAAAATAAAAGGGGCAATGCGCACCCAACCAACCGCATCATGAGAGACATTATGTTATTTGTTATTAATAAAGAAAACTGTTAACTCACTTTCACAGAATACTTTCAGATGTAATAGGTTAATAACCTGATCACTAAACAAAAAAAGAATGCTAATATTTTTTAAAAAAAGACTTCTCATTTTAATATTTTGTACTACAAAAATTCACAAATACAAATTTTTAAAAGTATTTACCGTATAAAAGACAGAAAGCGACAAATATAGTATAGAAAACCCATTTAGAAATCAAAAGCCAAAAACCGTATATCCAAATTCTAGATTTTTGATAATTGAATCGATTTATTGGAAGGAATTCTATGCAGTCAGATACAGCAATAAAAAGTAGATTATATAGTAGAGAAATAAAAAACAATGATCCTTTTAATATTATAAGGTTTATTGACATGAATATTATATGAAAAGATTTAATACGACATAAATGGTGAAAAAATACTCTAAAACACTTTACAAGTAAATGGGACCTACAGTTACCAAATGGCAAGTAATTACCTTTTGGATAGTAGGTTTTCACTAACTTAGAATTTATCAAAATTTTAATTAAAAACATTAATTAAAATTTTAAGATTTTTCCCTATAATCTCTGTGCCTACTACTGTTCAAAAAATTTGTATTATGTTAAAATAAAAATGATATTAATAATCTTTTCAGGAATATCAATTTCATTCCCATGTATTTTTTTCTTTAATTTCAATAAATTAAAAAAAGAATATTCCTAAATGTATTTTAAAACTTTTTTATTATTTTTTTTAGTTTGTAGTAACTTCATCTGAACTCAGAGGCATTGCGATTATATTAAATGCATATTTTGTAAGTATGTCACTAATTCTATAAATTTAAGAGTAGCTTTAAAATAAAATAAAGATAAATTAATCTAATCTAAAACACGATGATGTTTCCATGCTTCGGATAGAAGTTTGAATTTACATGTTTCATTCACATTTGCATAGTTTCACGCACAACTTTAAATTTAATTTTAAATATAGCAAGTTTGAATTTACATGTTTCATTCACATTTGCATAGTTTCAAGCACAACTTTAAATTTAATTTTAAATATAGCTATGCGAATTATGTGGCTGGAAACCAAGCTTGTCATTTCTCAATTTTTCATAACGTTAGTTTAGAGATTAAATATTTCAAACGGAAATAATATGAATATGAATTCTTATGCATTTTTCTGAATAAGAATCTATAAGAATGCTTTCAGAATCTATTCAAAGAAGAAGAGAAAAAAAATAAGAAAAAGAAAACTTTGAAATAATATGAAGCCAAAAGCTAAATATGTCGTAAGGCGATAAAAACTAGAAAGCTGCTTATGTTTTGCATATGAAACGAGAATCAATATCTTCCATAAGAAATAAACTATAATAAAGGAAACGATGGTTGTGTTGATATCGTATAATCATATTTAAATTGTTCATGATTATAGTGTTCGTTGTATGTCAAGCTTGATAAGTATCAATAAGTTGTTAAATATATGGTTAAGACATATCAATTATAAAACATTTCTACAGTTTGCAAGATTTAAAAAAAATGTTGTTTCCCGGAACAGATAAAGGATCTAGAAGCAATTGAAACGATTAGGTGAAATTTTAGAATAAAAAACAAAACTACTTTACATTTTAGTTTCGATTTCTTTCTGTTTTTATTTGAAACATAGTTTTTTAAGCATATAAGAGTTTTATTAATTTGCCCATAAAATGAATTTGCAGCTTAACTTGTAAAAAAACTTCAAATTCTAGGAAAAATAAATGAACATAGGATTAATTTTCTTATTAAATAATAATTACGCATTATAATATCTACATTAATTTCTCTTCTCCTTCTCTTTTTGCAAACTTATCTTTTTTTAAAAAATGTTCTGTTTAATGCATGATTAATAAAATAAATCTATTAAACAATATTTCGATATCATGATGTTTTAAAGGCCTAAAAAGTTTTATTTATCCATTAAATTCATTCTTGATTCAACATAGATAAACTATTCAAATTATGATAAAAATAAGTATAATCTTTGCTGTTGAATAATCATATTACATTTATCATAATCACATTTCTAAATTATAATAATCACATTTAATACATCCACATTTTTTCTCAAAAATATATTCTTTGTACAGTTTATATCAATGGCAATAGCCTGAATTATAATTTTTGAAATTTTTTTTCTATAAGTAATAAAATTTTGATTATAAAGCCTTCGTGACACGAGCTCACAGTTAACAAATAAAGAGTTGATTAGTGATAACTAAAATCCTTAAGACTTTTACTTAACAATATTTGTATATAAATGTTGATAATCATACAAGGCTACTGCAAGCCGCATAATTAAATGCATTCAGATTAAATTTGAAAGAACGGACTGCAGATATAGTATTTGCAGGGGGAATCCTTAGGAATCTCAACAGCAACGAAACAACTCTTCCCGGGGGAAGCAAGTACCGTCATTGGAAGGAGGTACTTCACGATTTCTGTACCCATTCTGGTGGCGTGAACTGACCACCTTACTGGAAGCGTATCACCATTATGTGATTATGTGAGGTATCTGGCGCTAGAAGATACAGATAAGAAATATGGAAGAAAATGTGGATAAAGAAAAATTAAAGCTTTCTTTAACTAACATTCCCTGCGCATCTGCAGGTGGAGTCACAAGTAGCAGTTGATGAAACTGATAGCTATCAGTAGGGAATTTATTAAAATAAATACAGATTACTATAGATATGAATGACTGATGCAAAACACTGAAAGGAAAATGTCAAATTATATTCTTTCAATTTACTATTTATCCTTATAAATTATAAAAAATATGTGATATCGATATTGAAGAATTCACACGTGCAATTTAACTCTTTAGACACAAGCTCTGTGTTCATAGCTCTTAGATATCGGTACAACTTTCAGATCTGTGAAAATATTGAAATATCTATAACAGATTACTATATATATGGTGCAAATAATGCAAAAGTAGCTATATTACACCTCTGCTACAAATTATGTAAGTTACGTCATGAAAATGATGATAGGAATCTCAATGTCTTTTTTTTACCTCATTCATCACAGATACAAGCATTGAAGCTAAACAGAAAATAATAATTGGTACCATTCAAAGCTTCGAAATTACCTCTAGCCATGCTATTGTAGTCTCTCTCATCTACAATAAAAATTTAAAAAAAAATCAAAGGTATGTTTATCAATTTATGACCTTTCTCTACACAACCACCTATCATCAGCATTAGAAGGTATAGTAATAAAGCAGCGTAACAGTGAAAATAGCATCATGACACTTTTTTTATCAATACAAGTACCAAAAAAGACAATCTATTTGTTCCGGCGCTTTTAATGTCCTTTTTAAATCATTTTAATCGATTTATGATATGTTCAACGCATGAAGTGATAAACGGCACACAAAATTACTTTCTACTTATCTAATATTTTTCTCTTTCATGGAATTACTGTTTGCTTTATAACAAAAGAACTTTGTTTGATGAGGCGCATTTACATACTAAAATGCAAAACTAATCTATTTACAAATATTCAAATTTCTGTTTGCATCTCTTCAGGCTGATTTTGGTTTCGCCTTTTTACTTTCCTGAAGCGGATAAAATTTCTCCAGGATAAATGTGAAAATAATAAATTAATATATCATCATTATATCTACTTTTATTACTCAATAAAAAAATTTATGTCAATACACACTTCGTAACCGAAAATTGATTTATACTCTGAAGGTCTTGTGAATTGTTCTGAATTTTATACATTTATTTGACTAAGAGGGAAATGAAATATCTATATTAATTATTTTTCGGAATTTTCTTTCACTTACGATGCACTGGAAATATGATACTATTCACGATTTCTCCGAAATAATTAATTTCTCTCCTCATTATTTCCGAATTTAAGAGATTTACTTGAAAGCTAATATGATGCCTCTCATACTTGATAATTATGATAGCTGAAATGAAAATGGCTAATGAAAATTAAAAAAAGAATTTTTTAGGCAAGAAAATAATTTATTATAAAAAGAACTCGCGGAAGGCTATGGGTCAATAGATTGGCGAATAAAAAACTCTTTGAATGGCTAGAAATCAAGAACATTTATTGTACTTCTTCGAAAAATTCGTCACCTTGACGGTTAAAGGAATGTGTATTACTAAGTGAATTAGTTATAAGTTACACGGATTGATTAGATAAGAGAATTGCCTATTATTCTAAACGAGTGCATCATCACGAAGGTTCGAAGTGCATTAATCTGAATATCTAAGTAAATAAGACATACGCCATTCTGACAAATAAAAAAAGTAACATTCTATTTTGTTTTGTTCAATGTCACTACTCCCTAGGATTTAATTTAATCGAGTTTAAATTTAATGCATTTATTTAAATAAAATCATTAATATATTTTTTATTGGAATCGTAAACTTTTATTAATAGTTTTTGTTTAATTACACACGTATTACATTACTCGCGTATTATATAACATATATCATCTTAACAATGCTAGTAATATCTATTTGGAAAGTAATAAGTCAAGCACAACGCTAAAACAATATTTCAAGAAAGTTAAAAGTTAATTAAAATTTGTAGTATCTCAGAAATCAAATGTTTTCAATTCATACAAAACAGCAAATGAAATTGCATCAAGGATAACATAGGTTTCTTTTTGCATAAAAATTCAAAGAGGTATATCTTTCTCTAAATTATTTGCTTACCACGAAATGTTTTACCTTAACATTATAACCCCAGGGGGAAACCTCGTAAATGAAGATGAGATACTTCCGGGATGGTGGTTGTATCTCGCCACATTGGTGGGTACACTAATAGGTGAGGGATGACTGCTCCTATCGATGACGAGAAGTACTTCCTATGAGAAGGGTTGTACCGTGGTCGATGATGGCCCTTAGGGCTCAACCACAGTTCTTGCTACTGTTGCTATTGCGGTGGTCCGGTTATCTAGTCCTAGTGGCTTAAATCCGTGTGCCTTCGTGGTGGGTCGGAGAGTCTAGTATGACTTACCTCAAAATTATTGAACTTTTTTATAGAAATTGTTAGAATCTAAACGTATGACTGTACCGAGTTTATATGCAATTCACAGACTCATCTTAAGATCTTTTAAACTCTATTCCTTTCTCTGAACTTATTTTTAAATACATTATTTTAACTTTTAATTTAAGCCTAAGTCGAAATCTCTTAACATGGGAGTATTAGTGGAGAAACAACAAAAATTTGTTTTCTTCATATAAATCGCGGATAATTCTTGGGATGTTACCTACTCTCATCTTGCACCATCTATAATAAATTTCTGAAACATACCTTTTTGCAATATAACTAAAGAGTTATATTATTTACAGGTTGATTAGAGACACAAAGCTTAGCATGGCTTCAGGAATTAAATTGTTATAGCATAACTAAGCAGAAAATACCCACACAGTACGGAAAATGTAAAACACACACACACACACAAACACAAACACAGTTCAAAAATGCGGCTCAACAACAACGAAACTCATGATTAAAAGTTTAGTTTATCTTAATAACTTCCCATTTAACTATAATTGCATAGCACATCCTCTAATATTTATCATTTTTTTGAGAAATTCATCCCATGAAAATATTAAACTACAGAAACCTAATTTGTTTTTTATATTTAACAAATATTTTGCGTTAAACCTTGAATAATAACCATAAAAAACTAACTAGAATAACAAACAACATATTTTTAGAAGCCAACTAACTGAATATTACAGAAGGGGATTTTCTTTAAAGTGCGAGAATTACAAATGAGTTTTCAACAACAAATTTAAAAGAATGTGCAGCATAGTACAAACAGATGCATTATTAAAAAATTGTTTTACAAGCGAAGCTTATTTCCAATCAAAACAAAGCCTGTTTACTTCCTTCCTGATGTTTGAAATTGCAGAAAAGCATGGACTCAAACTTTTTTTGTTTACTTTAGTAAAAATCCTAAAAATTCGGTTTTCTTTTTCTTTGAAACGACCATTCTTACGGATGGCTTTATCTAGAGTTTTAGAACTCTTTAAGTGGTGAAGACACTTCATAATAAAAGAAAATCATAAATAAAGTAAATCTTTTGGATAGTGAATTTTTCTGAGAGCCATTTGCATAGAGTAATTGCTGAATCATGAATTTTCTTTTTCAAAAACGGGATAGTAATTAAGTAATAAGCTTTCTATTAAAAACATCTCGTTAAATGGAGGTAAGATCTTAAGAGCAATTAGAGAGAGGTTGCAGATTACATCTTGATGTAAAAAAATGGAGAGCGCAAATTTCAGTTTCTTTGAATTTTCTATTCAGAATGCTTCAATAATAGAAAATTTTAAACGGTAAATTACATTTAAAATAACTTTATAATTATAATTTATTGATCGAAAATTGCTTTGTTTGAAAAGGGTTTTGGAGAATTTTCCGTTTTTTTTAAAAATGACATTAAGTATTTGACGTCTTTTCAATTAAATAATGTTAACTAAATGAATAAATTCGCTCCTGATTCTGAAAATCTTTAAATACCTATTCATTCCAAGTACCATCCTGAGTGTTTATTCAAAATAACGTTTATTCATAAATGAGAGAGAGGAAAAATCTGAATTGTAAGAATTATTTGAAGTTTAAAATAAGTGTATAAAGCTTAAAGTTATTTAAAACCCGAATCAATTTCTGTTTCTCAAACCTTTTATATGACGAAATAAGAATTCTGTAAGAAATGATAAAAACATGAAGGAAACATGAAAAAATAATCTAATAAAACGGTGAATTTTATCGCGTAATCTAAACAAAAAAAAACGAAACTCTATTTTTAATTAAGTTTTCAGAGGCCTGGAGATTAAAATGATATTTTGCTTTGTATATCATAGAAGAAATTTTTAATACAATTTCGAAAATTATTCGACATTAAGAAATTAATTAAAAATTTTCTTTTTTTATACAACGTCATAACAACCTATCTCAAGAGAGATTTTAATCTCTTTTGTAATATCATTTTCAATAAAAAAATTTGATTAGTTCGTTATATTTATATTCCATTTCGAAGCAACACGAGTCATTTTGGGTCGGTCCACGTAATTTTGAGCTGTAGTCAGATGACGAGAATATCGCTTAACTGGCACCCTTTCCCCAAACTTACAGGTTACACTAATAGAAAGGTGGCTGGCCTGGTGGATTTGGTTCAGCGGCAGTTCTTTAGTGGATTCCCATTTTGAATCTGGAATCTTGAAATTATGAAACTGTGACCTTACTATAAATCTACCACAGATGTAAACTAAATGATAATATTGAGACATAAGACCTGGTGATCTAAGGTTGTGTATTGGTAACAGAATCAGATTTAAAATCGGAGAATCGTGCGCTCAGTACAGGGCTCTATTGGTGATTTGGACTAAATGTTTAAAGCCTGGTGAATCAAATCCAAAGCTTAGAAATCAGAGGATATCACCTTATTTATTTAACAACAATAACTATTCATTCTATTGGTCTTGAAAGACGAACTTCCTTATAAAAAATATATTAATAAAAATAATAAGTGTTGGTCTAAAAATGTAAAAGCTGCCTCAAAAAATACGACGGCCGAAAAGAATTTGAAACACTTTTTTTTCACGTTTACTTTAAAATTTATTTAACGTTGCTGCTGCCGAGGATCTCTTGTCCGCTTTACAGTGGAAAGAGGGGGTGCAGTAGCTTCTGGGGGTATGGACCCTTGAGCACCCGAGGGCGGAAGTCTGACTTCTAACTGATATGAGAATGACACAAACACATTCGTTTGCACAGCCCCTTTTTACAGGGGGGCACAATCACACAACTCACAAATAGCATACAGAACAACCATGGCCTAACCGGGACTCGAACACAGGACGCCCAGATCACGAGGAAGATGCGTTTCATCCATGCCAGGGACACCGGCTTTATTTAATGTTAAAAATATTTTTGAAACTATTTCTTATTCGTAATTGATATATATAATGAAGAATTTGGAAAGTTCTTACAATATTTTAAGCGTAATATTTAAGAAATTATCCGTTTTATCGATTTACGTAACACGTTTCGATAAATGCTAGCACTTGTTTTTGAAACTTTCAGTTCTGATTTCCTTTCAAATCTTATTGTAGTGTTTGTATTACATTTCCTGCCTACTAAAATTCCCAGAAGTTTCGATGCTAATTACATAGTGTGAAACTTTATTTTGCTTTAAATATAAATACTGGACGAAGAATCATAAAATAATTAAACATAGTAATAATAATATTAAAACATGCGCAAATGTTAAATATTTTTAATTTTTGATAATATTATTACTATGCTATTAGGAAAATTTACCCTTGTTTTAGTATTTAAATACTTATTTCTGACCATGATTGTTATGAAAAAAAAAAAAAAGGTTTTATCATGTATGTGATGCAGGTAAAATATTTTAGTTTTTTTCTTTAATAATTACTCTTACTTTTAAAAAGTGTTTCAATTTTAATTTCTTAGTTATTTTCACAATGCATTTTTTGTTAACTTTTCATCTAATTGATAATTTTCTTTATTAAAATAGTAGTTTATGATAATAGTTAACCATTCTTCGTTTATTACATTTCCACTGAGGAATTGACCATTAATGGTAAAAAAAGCAATTAATTGTCGGAAAAAACAAAGCAATGATCTTTAAAGTCTTTATTTACGAAGTGTAAAATAAATTGAGATTTTCAAGTTAAGTATAAAATGGAAGAACAAAATGTAGCAACTAAATACTAAATAATAGAGTACGTACGTAATCCGTTCAAAGAATTATTGTTAATTACACTCATCAATATTTAATAATTTTATTAAAGAATTAGGTTAATCATTTCTAGGATCTCAAGAATATATTTAAGAAAAATTTAATTGATACCGTCATTAATGTTAAGTTATTTTATTTCCTGGGATTAAAAATAAGCAGTTTTTTTAAATTCAGTAAGAAGTGAAGTGCATTTACATCAAAAACCGCAGACGATATTAATTAAAAAACAAAGGAACTATTTTTCTTACCTCTATATTTGCAGGCGAATACAATTTGTGAACAAATCCCTTCAACCCCCGAAAAGAGGTCGGCTTTAAATGGAGAAGCTACCTTTGCTCGATTTAATTCCCCCCAAATCGATTAATTTTCACAGCACCGAAAGAGAGAGGATTCAAACGAGATCAGCAGAAACAAGGGCAAGTGAAAAAAGTAAAAAGAGACAAAAAGATCGGTCTTTTCAAAGTCAGAAGTGGGGTAAAAAAATGGGTTATTCTGAACTGGACGCACACCCACATCGGTAGAATTTAGCAGGTGTTTTAAGCGAACAACATTTCGCAAGTCGACTTTGATAAACAGAGATGTAACTTAAAACAATTACCATGAAGGAAGCAACCTCAATAGAAACGGGTATTTTCACTTTAAAATCTATTTCGACTTAGAAAGAAATTTTATGTCTACCATAATCCAAAATCAATACCCTCATTATTTTTTAATTTTTTATGAATGGAAGTGCATGCTGGTTATTACACGTGAGTGTTGATCAATGACATGAACAACAGGTTAGAATCAAAGTAAATGCTTATATATATCTCAGTTATCCTGTAAAATGGCATAACGACAGCTTAGTTTTTTCCCTAAATATTCTACAATAGTATGGAGGGACAATTTGGTTTTACTTGCTGTTTTAAATATTTCAAAAGAAATTTAGGAAACTAACCATTCTTAATTAAATTTTCTTTCATTTATTATTAAAAATATTTATCTTTTTATTTATTTTCGAGATTTACGACCGTGGTAAAATAATTCTAGCCACAAATAGCAGTGCTATTTTTTCTTATTTGATCTATGAATTAGAAAATATAAGGACCCTTAACATAAATAATTATTTGATTAAGCAATATAAGTATTACTATGGAATGTTTTTTTGAATAGAGTTATTTTATAGACTATTCTAATCTTTCTGATACTTTTTAATGAAATCAAACCTAAATTTTAAAATTTTCTTCATCAATACAAATTTTATCTTACCAAGAAGAATGGAATCAAATAGTTAAGCTTTGAGTCTTTAAATTTTTTTTAGCATGGCACTAAAATTATCAAGATATTCCATTTATTTAATATAAATGCTAATTTAATTCAATAAATATTATTTTAGAGAAAAAAAATGTAAAGAAATTTTTGAAGCATCGAGAAAACAGAATGTTATAATAATAACAGATTTTGGTATTAAAGATGATGAATTGGACAAATAATTCCTGCTATAGTAGATCATAAATCTATATGAATTATGGGACCCGTTTAAACTATAAACAAAGCTGTAGAAGCAGCTGCAAATATGTATACAGATTCATACAGACGGTAGCAGATATTTTATAAAGCACGCTGATATAAATATTAAAATAAAGTATGATTCAAAGCACCTGGACAATCAGTTTTAGAAATTTGATAAGGAGTGCCCCTTGTTTTGCAAATGCAAGCGTTTAGCCGTTTTAAAATTAGGACTTAGACGCTGATGTCATAAATACGTAAATATGACCAAATGATGGGAATAAGCTGAAATAACAAGCAGTGCAATACTATCAATGAATATTGATAACGTAAAGAATGCGTTAGCAGGTTTAGTAGAATGGAAGTATACTGATCCGGAAGGGCAAAAATCATCAAGAAATTTCTTCAAGTTTTTTTCTTCAAGCACTAAATGTGCAATATATTTTTATTCTAATTAAAAATTGCGTGGAAATAAAAGTTAATAAATCTGACATACATAATTTAAATAAATACGAATCAAATTATTAAAAGTAATTAGTATATGAATAATAACTGATTAAGTAAAAAAAAACTAAAGACGTTAGGAAATGAAGCAGCAATTTATAGCTTGACAATTTTCCTGCCTCAGTATTCATGCTTTGCCTAATAAGAATTTAATTTACACTAAATGATACATTTTTAAATATTTATCTGACTCAGATGCCAAACACAAGTACTAAAACAGAGAATTATTTAATTACAAATGTAACACATCAGTGTTCTGCCTATCCAATCTCTCATTGATCGGTAAAATAATTGAAATTTAAATGCTAGTTTCCAAACCATAGCATGAAAAAATGTCTTTCCATGTTGATTTGTCACTTGAAATTTGATTGAGTGCCTACAAGTAAATAAACTCATCAGTCGAAAATATAGTTTTAAAGTGAAACATTATTGTTTTTCCCACGCTTCAAAATCCTTAATTTTTATTTTGAAAGCCTCCATTTGTTGTCAACTCTGAAAATAAATGACTTTCAAGCTGGTCTCTGAGAATGAAGTATTTATCCTCTTATTAAATCTAACCACTGAAGCATAAAATGGATTAATTTTTGAAGTAAGTTAACTACAGACGACGGTTCTGTGCTTTCGAAAAAAATGAAGCATTCATCATGTTCTACCTAGAATTCATAATTTTGAAGCACGATTTGATACAGAAAATGTACGTAAGATAAAAATATCACTGATTGTTAAGCAAAGAATTGATACTTCACAAGGACATGAGCCTTTTCAATAGATTAGACAATTTTTTTTTCATTTCTTAAGTTAATTTTATTAGCATATTTTTTATGTATCAAAAGTTTTGAACTAAAATTTAAACATTTAGTGCTCGAACCAGTTTCTTTATTTTCTGAGAAAAACCAGGTCAGCAGAAACACGTTGAAAACATTTGGTTAGTTCAACAAAAGTATAAAAGGAATTTTGATTTCAAAATCATCATAAACGAATTTTATAATGATTCATTTTAAAATCTTAATGATTATGAATATATATAATCATTATGGATATCCCTGATGAAACCATTAAAAAGACATTATTTATTATTCTATTATGGTTTATTTATTATTTTATTAATTATTCCAAAAGAAATAATTGAACTGGTATGTAATAGATAAAACTTGGGATAAAAAAGTTTTGTGACTGAAAACACATGATTCACCTATTTATTTTGATCACATAGTTGTAAGTTCACAAAGTAACATTTTTTAAAAATGTATCGTGCAATATATTTGTAACCCCAAAATGATAAAATCAAATACTCTTAAGCTCTTTACGTTGTCAAAATATCTCTTACTATATCCTTTATACTTGCTAATTTCATAAATAAAAGCACTAACATTTTCAATAGAAGCTAAATAAATCTACATGAAGATTATCTAAATTGAATCATTTTTCATGACAAAAAATATTTTAATAAAAAAACTCAAGTTTTTTATGACGTAATTAATAAGAAAATTTCGAGAAATTTTATATTTTAATACAATTTTTCAAGTTCTGATGGATAATAAATAGAGACGACAGTAGAGAACAAACCAATTCAAATTGCTTTATGAATAAGTTATATGTTAAGCGGATTGATTAGATGAATTGCTTTCAATATTGAACGAGTGCAATCATCACTTTGACATTTGAAGCGCATTAATTTAAACTTCTACATAAATAAGGCATACGTTATGCCGATTAATTAAAGGGTATCATTTTATTTTTTCCATTGTTACCTTTCCCTGCGATTTAATTCAATTTAATTCATATTTAATGCTTTTATGGAAATAAAATTATTAATTATTTTTCAATCAGAATTGTATCCTACCATTAACGACTTGTGTTTGATTAGACTTCTGTTACATTATTTGCTTATTGGATTATATATAACATGTTAACAATAGAAAATTCAATTTTAGAAACGGAAAATTCAATCCTATAATTGAATTTTCCTGGAATGCTCCTACCTATTCCGATAATAATTAGTCGAATTTGGAGGGTAAATATTTAGACATTCCTATTTTAGTCAGAGGCATTCAAGGAAAATTCAAAGAATTTTTAGATTAATGAAGAGCATCTAAGGAATGTTAATGCCCATCTCATATCACTGGCGGCAACGTTCTTCTCGAGAGGAAATCGATACGATAAATGCCAAAATCTTCACGGAGATTATATCGATATAACCATGTTCCATAAATTCATTTTGTTCTTTGCCTGACGCTTTTTATGGTTCATCGAAACTTCGAAAAACAAATGCTGTTTGTCCCATGAGAATGACCATTATTTAGATTTTTTAAAATGAAACAATCAAGTTAAGGAATTCATCGTAATAAATTTATTAATTTAGGGCGTTGAATATGCGAACATTCTAAAGATGTGGAGTGAAGAGGTATTTCTTTTGTGAATAAATGTAGCTTGTTAAGAATGATGCCTTCGTTTAGAAAGCGAGATCATTTCTTGTAGCTAAGATCGGGGGCAGATCAATTTTCCCAAGGACCCTTAGATTTTGTAAGTTTCGAAGACTCTATTTTTTAATTCTAAATTTTAAAAATGTGAATTTTGCAGTAAATAAAGAAATTATAAGTTACAGATTTTGACGTCCATAAATAATAAATAATACTTGTTGATGAGAATGATTTCAACATCTCATAAGTAAATAAAAACGGCAATTTTTTTATACAATCTAAATAATATTTAACTATTGGATCAAAATTTTTAAAATCTTAAAGCAATATATTTTTAGCATTTGAAGACAACATAATATAAAACTTGTAAACGTCAGTTAATCAGGAATGTTTTTTAGAATAACGTTCAAAAATTAAACGATATTTGATATTAATTTGAATAAGTTCAATAGCACAGACATTGAATATCAAATGAAATAAATTTTTTTTTAAAAAAATTGTTAAAAAAATTTTGTTTTGAAAATTGACAAAAAGAATTGTCAAGACCTTAGGGCCCCAAAAAGTTGTGTCTCTCCTTGCAAATTTTCTACTCAGGAAATTTAATTTGACTCTGGGTAAGAAAATAAATCGTCGTTGAAGAAAATTTCCTAATTGTCCCACAGTTCCAATAAGATGTCGGAGGATAATGTAGGCACTAAATAGTCTGAGCTTTATCTTGAAGAAAAAAATCCTAACAGATACCATAGTTCACCAGAAGCAATTCGAAGTTTGATTTTGAAGAAAGAAATCTGAGTTTTCTTACCTTTTAGAATTGTCCATCTTATTTTGATTTTGACAGTTAACTTTTTTTTTATGCATTTACTTAATTGAAGAAATGTAACTATCTATCTGACAGAATTGATTATGCTCTTTAATAATATGTGATGGATTTTCTCAAAATATTTATGCTCCGTCACGAATCTTGAAAGTTAACATAAACCTAGCCTTTAAGAAAAACTAAACAAACTAAATTGGTCGTAATAATTGAAGACTGTTATTCTTGCAAACTTCTGGCGTTCTGGCATAGGGGGGGGGCTTGTCTTCCCCGTGATTTGGGAGTCCCGGGTTCGGGCATGGTTGTTTTTTTTTCTATTTTATCTGTAAAATGAGTGAATGTGCCCCTGTGAAAAGAAACTGTGTAAGCGAATGTGATGAGTAAAAAGTGAGTGAGTGAGCTAAGTCCTATTCTTGGCCCAAGTTGGCGCTACTACAAAACAAGAGACGCTCATTCGGCATAAAATCGCTAATGCATAAGCGAGCTTTTCCATGGCAAGTGCCATTAAAAACAGGATTTTTTTTACTTAAATTGTTTTTTAGACTAATCTCACGTGTGTTCGGTGGTGGTTTTAAATGTTATAAACTCTTAAATTTTCGAAAGAATTTTCGTAATCAGTATTTTTTAAAAATTTAGTTGAGTTTTTTTTATATATATTATTTTTTTAAATAGTAATTTCTTTTCAGGAAAATAATGAGGTTGTGTCTTTTCATAATTTTTTTCCTTAATCGAAGTAAGAATCAAAAGAAAAATTACGAGGAATTTATGCAAGAAAATAAGAAGACGGCATAATTAATGTTTTTGACAATATTACTTTGAAACAATGTTCATCGAAATTTTGTATTTGACAGCGAAAATCGAAAGGGAAAGCAATAATTCTTGTTACAGCATTAACAATCATTCTTTTTCCTTTTTTTTTAACATTAATGCAAACATCACAATTTTAATTTCAAATAAGAATGAGGATAACATTCAAATAAGAGTAAGGTTTCCTTATTTTCAGACATAAAATTGCTACTCATAGCGTTTTCCCACTTTAGCCGTTTACAGTCATCATATTACACAATTTAAACTCATTTTCCAATGGAAATTCAGTTTCTTTTATATAGTTATAGCTAGATCCACTTAGCCCATGAATTGGGTTTTTAAAAATTTTACATGGGAAAAAAATCCCGGATAGTTTTGTAAATATTTCTCTGAAGAATCATTAATCTTCGTTCGTAAATGCGAAATATCAATATTAATATCTAATTTCTCATTCTTTTCGTGAACTGATTCAATAAATAGAGATAAATTTTTTAAAATATATTAAAATTTATGAATCACAAAATCAATTATATAAATAATAAATGATCAGAGTTCTGGCAAACTTTGACAAAAAATAATAGACTATTGAGATGGAAGATTTTGAATATACATTGTTATCTTTTGTAAGATATTGTAATGCATATAAAATAAATTTCGCAGTTTTAAAAGTTATACTTCAAATTTAATATCCTCATTAACACCCTGAAAATAACCTCGAGTTAAGAAGAGTGTTTAATTTTGTATATGTTTGAAACATCCTCACAAATTATATATATATATAATTACATACAAATCATATTTAGTTTTTCGCTCATAAACTATGACAAAGAAATTTTACTTTTCATGAAATTTGAATCTCATGACATTTAAAGATATTTGGTAACCATAAAAAACATTAATTTCATTTAACGATCATAAGCTATGTTTTTTTAACAGAGTAAGTATAATAAATTTAAATTATTTATTTCTTTAAAAAACCTCCAGAGAAAAAAAACTCACGAGAAGCGAAGATTAAGATATGAAAGGGGAAAAAATCCGCTTAAATAAGAACTGAAAGCGAAAAAAAAAATCCATGCCACACACACACACACACACACACACACACACACACACACACACACAC